>PNEQ01044110.1:0-49371 GCA_003012365.1 Medauroidea extradentata
ATTAGCATTTGTCACAGGCAACGTACTCACCAAAGCCTTGGCCTCACCTTCCAAAGACGTCTTTAAGTACATGAACTTTTCCACTTCATGTAAACATTTGTTGTTATGAACAAGTGTCATGAATAAATCATAAAATGCTTGCCACTGCGTCACATCACCATTGAATCTTGGCAGTTCTATAGCTGGCATCTTCAAACTCTAGTGCTTGTCAATGTCCTTAGTAGTATGTGTACCTCCCAACTCCGAGCTCGAAGGCCTATCTATCTTACGGATATCCTTGATAGAATCAACTTCGAAGTACTTTGTATTAAATTCGTCCCACAGCGACTTATAGTCTACCTGAGAGTCTTTCTTTGACTCGCAAGAGCAAACTTCGAGGTTAGAGTTATCCTCGTCAAATTTGCCTTCACCGAGTTCTTTACACATGGAACGAAAAAAAGCACATATTTTTGCGTCGTCTGGGTTATCCAACGTCCTTTATCCCCCTTCCAAAATTAGCTTTAACCGCCGCAAATGCGACTGGACCTTAGTTAACAAGACTTGTTTCTTAGACATTGTGAATTAACACGCCCAAAAGGTTCCAAGCGATTTTAGGTAGCGAAAACTGTTAAATTTCCTCGTGGGAACATCTGTTTGCCGATTTCACACAAAGAAATAGTGGCGTCGACAAAAAAAATACATTGAATTTTTCGGTCACTTAACCTCACTTTCCTGAATACCTTTGCGAGTCCATTGACGTCACGATTGAATTTTATAGTAATCCACTCTTCTGAGGTCTCTAGTCATTGCCTATATAGCGTTTGTACCATTTTTCTATGTATCCAAAATAATTTGTGGCTTCCTCTTAAGTGCGTTCATCATGGTGCGCACCGATCGCATTTTCCACCGTGAAATTAATACTCTTAGAACCGCAATGGTGCCGCGGTAACACTTTCTATAATCCGGCCAGGCATTGACCAATGTTTATTCACCTGAACGAGAAACGAAATTCCGGAGGACCCGATAAACTTGCACGAAAATCAACAAAGGTTTTTTTACATGAACTTCGCGCCTGCCATATTGTCAATAACTGCGCTTCACATCTTTTTTGTTGCAACACCAACACCATCTTCTGGCGGGAAATCAGTCTGTTCAAATTGGACACGTAAGTGTTGCAATGTCACAATAAACTGCCGATATACATACACAAACATACCTACTTAAGCAAAACCAGTTAAATGTGCAAATGACATGTGCAACACATAAGCACTGAATTTTTTCTAAATAATTAATATATTTAATGTTTCATAATTTGATCAGCGACTCACTGAATGACGAAAGCCACTTATAGGCCTATATCAGAAAATACTCCCATAAATACCATATCACACTAGTTATGAAATTGTGTGAGATTAAAACCTTGCCATCACACTGAATTATAAAACCCCGATGTTATCTTGGGTTTTCCACACACTTCAGAACATAACATAATGCGTATAACCATAATTTTGTGACAGTTATAATCTGTAGCTTATAAATATTAAACTTCCTACTTCCTACATCCTTGTACATGCATGAGAATGCTATGAAATTTGAGGTTACGAAAAACATACCATAACTACTTTAGATGCAAGACATTTACGCTGTAAAAGTGTCTAAAATCACACTCGCAATCTGTACCATTTTAACTAAAAATTGTGCTAAACAAATTTAGAAGTAACACTGGATATACGAAGCACACGTTTAGAATAATCAGTTTGGATACTGTACATGAATTTGCTTGGTTAGACACACACAAAATCGGTTACACAGTTTGTTTTCTTTCTGTTTAACCCAGTCCATGTAGTGTATTTCATTGTAGAATGTCATATTTTGACACTTAACTTCTGAGAAGTGTATGTAAACAGGATTCTGGAGACCTTGCTTTTCCATGAGGCCGGGTAGGTTTAAAGCTTCAAACAGTGGAACTGCCAGGCACATTTTTCAGAAGAGAAATGTCACAAAGTATGGAAAAGTTACATGAGACAGACCCTACACTCACACTCAGTTATAGTTTCACGCTATTATACCAAATATTAATATAACTTGAATTTTCAGAGCTCAGGAGAGGCCCAACCAAATTTCAAACGACCAGGAAAATTATACCCAAATCAATAGGATCGGGATTACAAACTACCAAAACGCTACCAATTTTGCAAAACCACTATTTTGATCATAAACATGCCTCGTGGGCTAACTTTACCTGACATAATCAATTGAACAAACAACCAAACTGTGGTATAAACAAAGTGATGGACCTGACATGGAAATAGGATGGTTAAAGGGGTCTGGAAAGGTACCATATGGCAATATTCTCGCACAGGAATGAAGAGTAGTTAAAACGAACCCTTCAAAGGTAACGTGAAGCATTTGCATAATGCTCAAACCTTACTGCCATCAGATGTACAAGAAACACCATTCAAAGCTGAATAACAAAGACTCGCAGGATAGTGCTTACCAGGACTAGAACAGTACTGCCACCACTGGCCGATTAGACGCGAATGAAACAAGCTCGCTTCTAGCTTGCTGGCCGAGCGCTGGAGGAAGTGGAGAGAAGGAGGAGTGGGGCATGAAGTTGGAAGGAGAGGAGACAAACAAAGAACAAGGCAGGTATGGGTACAAGGGAGAAGGGGTAACAAGGAGAGGATGTGAATGACGCATGAGACACAATTTGAGAGCTTCGTGTACATACATTTATGAGAGACAGTTTCAGTATTTAGGCTTGCAGAACATCAGAACATGCCAGTGCAGGGCGACCTGCACAACCTCCCGCCTTATCTTCGCTACACGTGGGGAGGGCAGGTGTGCTCTGGACGAGCTGCAACCATCTGGATCGATGAGGTGTCATACCATACAGCTAGAGAATGATACGTGGACCTAACCCACCTTGAATATAGAGTTTGTAGACAACACTTGGTGAATTCCAGATCAGACCAGCCAAGACCATCAGGCCCTCGATCTAATGAATGCCAGAATTAGTTGCTCCAGCCTGGAATGTGCACTGTCAAAGAGTACTCCCAACTTAACTCAAGAACAGCCTCCATGGCCGCCTTAGCGAAATTCAGCCGCATCATGTTGTTTAGCATGGAGCTCGGCACTGCAATACCACAGGATGAGTAGGCATAAAAACAAAAACAGTTTTATACAACGGACAAACAAACTCTTCCAAGGGGAACTCGACAGACATCAAACAAACACAAAATGTCAAAGTCAGGAGAGCAAATTTATGGTTTGAACAACCAAATGGCCTGAACATTACAAATTTTGTATCTAAAACCCCTCAAACAACTTCCAAGAATTGAAACGTTTCCAACATTTGGTATAAACACTTTTTTTTACCTATAAATATATTTTATTGCTGGCAACATATATAAGTATATGTATGTAGCAACTACCTTCAGTACATCTTTCTGCGTGCACGTCCTACAACTAACTTAAAATTATCCCTAAAATTAAATGTGCCAGGACTGCACGCAGTGTACACATACGATGCCCTTCTATAATCACAGCACACAACTTGTCACATACTTTTACACTCAACCACAAACAAGTAAACACAAACACGTAAGCAAATAACACCAGAGAACCAAATATACCACAAACTTAATTTGTGGGCCTGCACTGGAGAACACTTCTTGTTCTTTTTCCGGATCTACACACCTTCAAAGAAAATTAGCATTGCACCACAGAAATTTTTAAACTGGTGCCGAAAACTTATCTTAACCTTAGCCAAATGAAAACTAGATGGGACAAAATGGAATGACCTTAATACAGTAAACCTTTGACGCGCCGCGGGCGCATCGCTTCTATTGAGCCTCCTCACGGTCCTGCCTACCACCCTTCCACCCCTTCCTTTATGACGTCAAAAGCCCTGTCGGCCGGCCGCCAGACGCGCCGCCGCCTGTAAACAGGCAACCCGCCACGCACCGCAGTGCGTGGAAGGCATACCCACCCCTCTGAGCATCGTGCGGCCCTGGAGTGAGCGTACCATCCTGCGCCTCCCGGCCCCGGACTGCGCAGATAAGCTATCACCGCCACTCCTTCCCTCCCCCTCCCGCTCGCCCTGGCTAGCAGGGTATATAAGGCGTGCAGGGAGCAGAATCGGGCAGCAGTTACGCCAGGCAGTTACGCCAGGCAGTTACGCCAGGCAGTTACGCCAGGCAGTTCCGGCAGTTCCGGCAGTTCCGCCAGCTATTGCAGCGACTCGCAGCCTTCCAGCGGCCGCCGTCACCCGCACACGCAGTACAGTGCGAGGTCCGAGTTCACATCTAGTCTACCGCACAATCGTGTAGGGCAGCCCTCGCCCTTTTCGCAGAGTCTCGTTTTGTGTTAGGTGGCAGTGGGAAACTGTTGGCAGGGGAAGCTACCTTGCGTACAGGCTGGGGCTGTGCATTATTTATAATAAACACAGCTCCACCTTAACTCTGTTTGTCTGCTATGCTCTTTTCCCTCCTGGTTTATTTTCCAAATCCCACCTGTCACCTTTCCAGACTCCAACCCGCGACCTCTCGCCCCGAGGCCAAAGGATAATCATAGCTAACTCTCTTGCAGCCCTTCCGGCCTTCCCAGCAACGTTGGGGATTTTCGTCATTGGTTAGCTCGCCGGCCTGGGATCGCCGGCGCCTCCAAGCGGCGTCGACCGATCGCAGCGACGGAGGGCGCCAATACGTCCCTTGCGTCATCCCGCAGCTCACCGACTGGGATAGTCGACGCCTACCAAGCGGCGCCGTCAATCGCAGGAGGCAGATGGCGCCGATACGCCTCCCCGACGCCCCGCATCACCAACAGCAGGCGCCAGGGCGCAGTAGCATTGGCCCCCTGGAAGCCGCACCCAGAGTTTCCCCCAATAACCTCGCGAGTCAACCCCCTTAACGCTACACGGTTTGTTTATTTCTTTTCTGCTAATTGATTTGGGCCTCGAGGAGGGAAAGTCCCCCTCTCGTTAATCCATTCATGACCGTATGCCTCGAAGGAGGGCCGGCAAACAGTATAGGGAACGGGTCGCCTTGGCCCAGGGTAGAAGAGCCGGTGGGTAGGGCCCTGCTGCACCTCACGTCTACACTCTGCTAAGGGACGCCGCTGCTGCACGTCGTCGAGCTGAGAACCAGGAAGAGAGGACTCTCCCAGGCTACGTCCTCTTCCCCGGATCACCGCATCGCGACCGATACATTCTCGGGTGCTGTAATATCACCCGCGCCTTATCTCCTCTGCCTCCGACACCGGAAAAAGCCTTCTCAACCTCCCCACTGCCTCCATCTCCTAGCCCAACTCTGCCAGATAATTCTGACCCAACATTTGCACCTACTCGCCGTTCCACTCATCCTAAGCCCTGTATTGCCCCACCTCCTCGCCCAGAAAGACACATAATAGAAATCAAACAACCACACCTACTACAGCACCCGAGACGCTTCCCAGCAAAAGCCCTGTTTACGGAGCCACAAGCACCCTGCTCCCAGGGGCCAAACTAAGACGCCTAAAGTTAACTTCACCTTAATACCTCCAACGAGCGTCACCTTCAAGTTCACATAACAATCAGCCATCTGTAGACCACATCCCCATTGACAGAGCTCTCAAGCCTAGGCATTTTCTCACTTATTGACACACTCTTTTCATAATATTAGGATTAAGATTACACAAGCTTCCTAAATAGGGTGAATAAAAAATTCTGTAGGAAATACCTGCAGTAAAAGTTCTTTCCTGCAAGTTGTTTACATATTATTTTGGTGTGTAAACGCTGCCGGACAAGAAACATGTCTTATTGATCATTAGTAAAGAAAATAGATATACAATACAATTTACGTGAAGTAATCGTGGCTTGATTCTTATGTGTGTATGTTAGTTCATTGTTCTCGAAGCAGTTAAACTAACGGATTGCAGAACTTTATTTTGGAGTTGTCTGTTTCTGCAGCTATCTACACTGCTATCTTTACCCCCAGCCTACTTCCTTTTATCTTCTCACATACTTGCCACACTTTGCGTTGTACTATACTGGCACACTCTTGGCAGGAAGGAAGACTAAGTGAAGGGATGTCTCACATTTCCATGCCGGCATGTCTGATCAGGGGCTTGGAACTGAAGGACAAATGTCTCAACTTCAGTATTTATAGTACTAAGTGTTAAAAATATGTGAGAATTGACTTAAAATGTTAAGACGTTTATTAAAGTTATCAAAATTTATAAAAATGTGATGTTCAAAATTTCAGCATACTCTTAGTCAAGAGTCGAAGACTTCATCAAAACAAAAATACTTTGAGTCCCCTTCCCCTCCCCCACACTCAGACGTTCCCACACACTGATAAATACTGGAATACAGGAATATGCTACTTTAACTTGTGTATCTCCTGCCAATACAAACACTGCTCATCTTAGGCAAGTTTACTACTGAATCCGTATGTTAATAATACGTAAATATGTCATCATTCTTTAGGCAAGGTACATACATAAATAATTTGGCATGTTGTTGTACAACGTGTTTTGGTATTTTTCTTCAATATTTAAATATAGATTAAAATTGAGTTTTGTTAATTTTAGAACCTAATAATTTGAGTTAAAAATTTGTTTTACTGCAGAAACTAATTTTGCGTGCCACTAGGCATATCTGTGATAGAACTGATAAACCTACAATCACCCTCTCCTTTTCTTAATCATAGCGATACATGAGGTGGAAGAGACACTATGTTTTTTTCCTGTATAGTCACGGCAAGTGTAAGAAAATCAGGAACAAAATTTATAAATAATTTTTTTAAATTATTTTTTTTAAATTCACATTAATTTGTTATATATACTATAATTTTATGTAGCTAAAATAGTAGCATACCCAAAATATATTCTTTAATGTTATTTTATATTAATTTTTCAAACAGCAACTTAGTAAAATTACAAAAATTAGAAAATAAAATAGTTTATGAATGAATCTAAATTAACTTTTTCCACAACACCTTGATTTGCTGACTGCCGTCATTGCAAAGTATTTACCTTTTTATAGTTCTGAAACTATATTAACTTTGAGAGTATTTAATTTAGTAGTGATTTTTTTATTTAATATATGTATGTTTAAGTTGCTTTGTTTTAATAATTTTTATGCTTGTGATGACTCATTACATGATAAAAACTAACATTTGCAGTTGATCCAAAACTTGAACTCAAGTTTGGCCTTCTTCCTTTTTGATCTCCTCTCTGTGATGGACCGTGGGCTCGTATTGGCACTCATCAGGACTTATTACAAACATATGTCTGAGAAAATTAGCTCAGCTGTTGATTCTGCTGCCACACTTATCAGTTTGAAGGTATGTATGTGTACTGTAGTTTGATATGAATTAGTGTTTTTGGAATGGTTTCACCCTTATGAGTCTTGGTAAGGATTAGGCATGGTTTGACCAACATGAAAGCCCCAATTTCATGAACTTGGATCAAACCAGGTACATTAAATTTTTAAGTGATCCTCTACAATATATATAAATAACCACAAGACCACACAGAGTTCGGTGTTCTGTCACAGAGTTTTCCAGAATGCTTCACAAGCATTAAAGATGGTCAAAAGGACGATACATATTGCAATTTGGTTTGAACAGAGTTGCTTGCCAGAGTGCAAGTGCCATACGTCCTTGAAAGCGATGTTTTGTATTGTTGTGGTACATAGTGACGTGCTCGTAAGATACTGGTGTCATATGTCATGTGGACCATGGCCCTTCAATTTTACCATGACTCAGTGTTTGGAGGACGTTTGGGTATCAACAGATTGTCTATAATTTTGCAAAATGCTTCCAGTTTAGGTGGAGAACAATGGAAGTAGCGTTCTTGTATGGGAACATCATCCGCTCCTTATTCGAACTTCATCCTTTACGGCACTAGCAGACGTAACAAAAAACGCATCAGGACGAGATAACTAGCATGCCTTAATGCTAGGGGCAAAACAAACAGACGAGTTGTCAGTAAAATCCATATGAACTGCGCATGTCCCAAATTATTGCAGGCCCAAAATCACATTTTGGCACAGCTGTACCACCTCACCTCAAAGACAGGAGAGCGTGAGCCACTTGGCCGAAGTGTAAGTCCAATATGAAGTATACACTAAGTTAAATATACAAAAGAAGGCAAGTATTGAATAAAGAAATTGCTAGATCCATAAAAACAAATTGAACCATGGTGTTAGTAAAAAAAATGAGAAATGTCAATCACAGATGAAATTTAAAGTTAACAGTTTTACCATTTATTAAACAACCTTATTATCGTTTTAATGTCTAAGCAAGCCAGAAAATGAGCATAGTAAATTATCAAAAATTGTCATAATGTATGCTCTGGTGACTAATTATGTTCCTTAGTTGTACAAGCAATCTCTAGATTCAACAAATTATATGTATAACAAACTTGTAATTAGCAAAAGGCTCATTTGAATACAGTAAGATAAAAACTCTTTTATGAAAGTGAAATCTAAACTTCGCCTTTTTATGACTAGAAAATTACCCGATAGACACTCATGTGGTGTGGCCCTTAGCGATTGCAATTACAAAATCACATAGAATGGAAAAGAACACTACCAACACAAGAAATACTTTATAGTGGACCAATAAAGCGGTAGTAAACGAGACCACTCATGGTCTTTACCGAGGCTTAAGACCCCATTGCATCTACTCAAAACTGCAAAAGACTGCAAGAAATGTAAACCTACTCAAAATTTTTAAGTTTAACAATCATAGCTAATTCCGAAGGGTAATTTGAAGACGGGGTCAATACAGAAATTTTCAAATAAGGTTCAATGCAGAAAACGAAAATCACGGTGTCTTATGTAAAGAAAAACCATCCATCATTTGGATCTACAGCACCCAACATAGAATTAAATTAAACTAGACCAGATCACGTACCGTGTCCATTCGGTAGGGCTCCTCCAGCAAAAGTGTTAAACAAACCTAGCACATCAGAACATGTGCCCTCGTTCCTAACATACTCGCGCCAGCATGCCAAATCATTAAAGGCCCAGTAGGGGGAAAAGGGGAAGGTAGGGTGGAACATAGAAGGCAGGACCCACTGATGACGTAAGGAAGTAATGTGAACTCAACTGAAAACGCCGCAAGACAATTTCGTGAAATTAAATAGGTTTTTTTTTAGCAAAAAGGGAAACGGTTCGCAGCCCTTGAAAAACCCAAAAAGTAAAAGTCCAGGAAAAACGCCCTGTCGTAAAATGCAAAAGTTACACAACATGTCAATTCCATAACCTGTACATTTACAATACACACTTGTAAGCGTGCTTCCTTGCCTACATGAATTTTAAGTTTTGTGGGCAGAGAACACAAAGTGGACAAGAATGTGGAATTTAACAGGCAACGAGTGGAACCAGTGTCCACAAAAGCCTCTGTCTCTTGGCCACAAAACAACGCCCATACAAAATGGCATCCCTGCAAACATGGACTAGATGAAAAACAGTTGGCGGTGCCATGCACCCTGCCAACCATTACTCATTTCTTCTGACACTTAGACCATACATGGCTCAGACGTCCACAACAAAAATACATTTGCTCTTACAGGGAAGCCAAGTACGCATGCAATTACTACCAACGTGCTCTTTCTCAGCAGAATTTAAGCACTGTAACTGTGTTGTATTTTCTTGTGTGGTGCTAGGCAATTCCTTAACAGGTTGGCACGTCGCTTTACACATCAGGTTCAAGGTAGCAAGTGCAGGGTCATTCACCAAGGCTGTCTTGCTGAAGGTTGCGCAGCCCACATGCTCTAGAGGGGAAAAGCAGTGTGGTGCTCTGCTACTGCTGCTAACTGCCCTCCCCCTTACTCACCAAGGTTCTTAATTCAACTAACATGTGCTGCATACTGGCCACTGTGCACAACTGCCTAACATGCGGTGCTACGTTGTCCATGACTATCTCCTTGAATTCTGTCTCTGTTAGGCACACATATTTAATGTCTACTTCTAATCTACTACCAAGTCAATTAACTTGTGCATGGGTTCTCCTGGTCTTTGAAAGTGTAAGACAAAATCACTCTGTTAACATTGCACGACACAGCCTTAAAAGAAACAAAACTGCCTTGTGGGTTACCCATTTTCTCTGAAATAAGAGACAAAATATGTCCACTGCACTTCACTGCCAAAGCACGTAGCAAATATATATCCGGATACAATCATAGCTGTATCACCTTGTATAATGCTACCAAAAATGACGAGACGTGAGCAGGTTCAGTCGAGATCAAAGCAGATAATCTCTGAAGTGAATTACTGAAGGAATCTGAAGCTGATACTCCTCACAGAATGCTTGTTGGAGCGTGATGACAGGTGGTCATTAAAACACCAAAGGGCGGGCACCGATGTCGACTCAGCATGCTAGACACCTCAGTTATCCAGAAATAATTGTAACTCCTCCTTAAGGAGTGCGTACACACAGGACACGTTTGCAGCCATGCTCATTTGATGTGAAGGTGCATAGCAAAAAATAAAATAGGTACACATTAGTGTTAGAGCAGAGTTGCCATACAGGCTTGTGGTTTCCTGTCTACATGTTGCAGGCATAAGAAACATCATGTACCAGTCACTAAAATACTACCCGAATTGATTGAAGTTCAAAGTCAAAAGAAAATACAACGGTCGTCCTAACACGGTAAGGCCAAAAAATTATTCTCATAAGACTGCATTCGAGAATGAAAATTTAAACAAAATCCAAACTACAAAATTTATGTGTACTCACGATATATGATCAGCACTAGCCGTCATAGCCACCGTAGGGTATAAGTTCCTCAAACAAACAAGACCACTAAATACCCTTAGGATCTTACATGATTGCTAAATTAAGTAGTGCCCTCCAACACGAATCACGAAGAAGTGGACACTCCACTCAAAGTCTAGAACTAGCCTGGCGACTGACGGCCCACAGTGCATGCACGGAGGAAAAGGGGAGAGGGAAAAAGTGGAGGGAATGAAGTGAAAGAAAACAAAGAGCATGCGATCCACGTCACAGTCTGTACAAAAACTTCACAAGTTGATATGAAGTCCGCCACAGCACCAACTTCACCGCGTTCAGAGGACTACCACACTGTATAGTCATAGCTGGCCTGTGGCCGTCCATTCCAGCACCTCAGGGTAGCTTTATTCAAATTTATAATTTATTAATAAGCATAACAGTTGGATTTTAATAAAAACCTTATTTATGTAAACCTTATAGTTACAGATTTTGTGTGATTTACTGCTAAATGTTAATTAAAAGTGGTTCCACATCTTTTTCCTGTGCTACAATCTGAAGTTAACAAGGAAGTAAATGAATATTTAACTAATTTAATATTGTTTATGTATTTAAAAAGTTATTATTGTTTTGGAACCAACACATTATTTTATTGAATTTTGCACAATACAACTTTTATCAAGTGAAATTTCCCTAAAGTATGACAGTTTCGGTAACTGCTTTGTAGTACTACAGTTGTCTGCGAGAGTACCTGACTGTGACTGACAGGCGAGCCACATCATAACCCCGTAGTAAAATTTCATGAAATACGGGCTGTGGTATTTTACTTAAAGAAATAAAGGGAAATAACAAACTACGAGCAAGTGTTAATCATCTAACTTAGGCTAAGTCATAAGTTATCAGAAAATCAAACAAACCTTAAAGAAATAAAAAACCAAATAGGCCTACATCTTTTCAGTCTATAATGATCACTCGATGTGCATTGTTGGTACTACTGTATTTACTAGAATTGAAGATAAGGATGTTTGACTGTAAATAAGTAAAAAAAAATTGGTGTTGTCTAAAATTCAGGGTCACCTTAGTTTCGAGATAATTTGAGCATTGATTCCTAGCCTGAAATAAAACCACTAGAGCTGTAATTTTGTGAGCATTAATTTAAATCTTATTGTGAGTTTTTGTTATTATTTATTTATGTTATATTTGTTAGCTCAAATATTTCTTTGACAACATTCGCACACCCACACACAATAAAAGCTCCATAGACCCGGCCCTGTACAAGTTCTCACCCCCATCCAACTGGGATCCTCCCCCACTACCACCCACACATCCTCTCTAGCAGTTTATCTCATTCATCCTCATAAACATCTCAGACCCAGACTTCACCAGCTCACTCCCTGACAACAGCAACATACACTCTTCCGAAAGAAAAGTAATCACAGATTTCCAAAACAAGGAAATAGTCATACTGCCTGCCGACAAAGGGACCACAACATTGATCATGAACAAATGTGACTACATTCTGGAAGCAGAAAACCAATTATTAAACAGAACTACCTACAAACCCCTCCCAGAAGACCCCACAAACAAGTTCTCCAACCAGATCAAACAATTTCTCTCAACACAGGGCCCTCTCCAAGGTCTCTCTGATGACTCCATCAAACTGCTCACCCCAGAAAATTCCTCCACACCTGTACTGTACTTTCTGCCCAAAATTCACAAACCCCAAAGACCACCTCCAGGACGCCCCATTGTGTCGCGCATTGGCAGCCCTACTGAGAGAATCTCGGCCCTTTTGGTACACACCTCCAGCCCTGGGTGCAGCAGCTACCATCTCACATCAAAGACACTGACCACTTTCTAGAACGCCTCTCCAAACTCGGCACCATCCCTCAAGAAGCCTACATAGTAACCATAGATGTCACTGCTTTATATACCAACATCCCCCATGCTTCTGGACTGTCAGCTATTGAACACTACCTGAACAGAATACCTCGGAACAGCAAACCTACCACTGCATTCCTTGTCGAACCTGCCAGACTCACACTCACCGACAATAATTTCAGATTTCTCAACAACCAATTTCTACAGATCAAGGACACAGCAATGGGCACCCGCATGGCCCCTTCCTATGCCAACCTTTTCATGGGAAAGCTTGAAGATAACTTCCTCGCTCACCAACCAATCCAGTCTCACTGCTGGATGAGATTCATAGATGATATTTTCATGATCTGGACCTCCACAGAAAACTGCCTTACTGACTTCCTGAATAGCCTCAACTCAACCAGTCCACTCAAGTTTACATGGTCATACTCAAAAACACATGCCATATTCCTGGATGTCGAACTAACACTTCACAATGGTACCATCAACACCTCTGTCCACACTAAATCTACCAACAACCTACAGTATCTGCGCTTCAAAAGCTACCACCCTTATAATACGAAAAAGTCACTACCTTACAGCCTTGCCTGCTAGGGCAAAACCCATATGCTCCACCGAGAATGATCTAAACAAACAATGTGACCAGATAGCCAGAGCCTTAATGAACACAGCGTTACCCCAAACCAATTGTTCACAAATAGATCCAATGCGCCGTCACTAATACAGACACACAAACCAAAACCACAAATTCAGACATCCTCCTGGTTGTTCCTTACCATTAAGGTTTAAATAAACTCAAAACCATATTGAACTGTGGACACAAAATCCTGGTTGCCTCACCACAGACACAAGACTTGTTTTCAAGGCCCCCCCAGATTGGTTTTCAAAGGACCATCCAACCTCCACAACAAACTAGTCCGTCCGAAACTCTCGCCAACTGAAACCTCCAGCAAAACAGTTAATCCCAGAGGCTGCTACCCATGCAACATTTCTCGCTGTGGTTCCTGCACCATTCATCAGCCATCTACCCACTTCAACAGCAGACTGACAAACCACACATATCCCATCCAAGGTAGCTACAACTGTGCTACAACAAACCTGATATATCAACTCCAATGTATACACAAAAGTTTCTCCCGGTTTATTTAAATTTCTGTTAAATCAGTTGGATACACAATTCAAATCTGGTCACGGTGAACGTGGTTTTCTGGAAAAATTCAGTACCGGAACGCAGCACAACTGCACAAGGATTTAGTTTGTAAGAAAAAACTCCACGCAGTGTAGCTTCAACCACGGCAATAAATTTTATAGAGAGGAAAATTTGCATCTGACAGTCTAATTATACGAGCAGAAAACAAATTTATAGAGAATCCATATAATGCCGGAAATAGAGTTAACAGAATAAATGGCCCCGGTGCTGCCGTGTACGTGAAATTGCCACTCCTGATATTACTTTATTACAAAATGTTGTTACAGCCCAGCAAAAAGTCAGTCTACTTCGGTGTCTCTATTTATTCTTCTTATGGCGGAGACCAAACTCTCTAGAAGTATCTTACACACATCATCACAGTCCTCACTCTCATTGGCTATTTCAAGGCCACGCTAACTTCACATGATTTAATATAATTGACCCCTCTAAAACCTAATTGAAATACTTTGCAATTACACAAAATTACGCAAAACTTTATTGGAAAAAACCAGATAAAAAAAAGAACAAAGCAATTGATACATCTGCACAAGGCTAACCGGCCATAAATAACAGGGGTGGTCACCCTTTTATTGATTAGAACTTTTGTCGCATTGGGTTTTGTGAACATTTCATGTTGCTTTTCTGAGCAGTAGGTCCTAAGCAACATAAAAGGTCTTTTTTTTATACGTCACTAGAATATACAATTTGCTATAAAATTCATTCTAGTGTGTCTGTGCCAACAATACAATACCTGGCATGTAGGCAGAAACTGCTACATCCGCAATGTAATTGCACACAGCATGATTGTAAATGCATTTTGCACTTTGAAAAAAATATCCTGTGCTACAGTTATTTAGAGCCATGTCCCATATTTCAACCAAGTAAACTTCCCCAAACTTACTTTCAAGGTACTCTATATACTGACATGCCTATAACACACAATCATTGGTATGTTTCATGTGTGAATTTCTTTTCCACAGAAATTTGTGTGAGAGGGTGATATTTTCATGAAGGGGAGTGTTCTAAATAGTGACTTCTTGATGTGTCGAAGATCTCAGTAACACTAAATATTGTGCACAGAATTGAAATTTAACTTCACGTAATTTCCAATATTTTGCAAAACATATCATTTAAAATTAAATTTCCAAATGTGAATTTCTGTCTTACAAATTGCAGAAAAAAAATTTTTGTTGTGAAACTATATATCATTTGAGGTAAGGATCACGTCCTGAAGTTTGTAATATAAGTTAGGAAACAACCTGTGTATTATGGAGAAGATGAAATGAAAAGACCTATTCGTGTCCCCTCATGTTTGCTATGGTTGCGACTCCCGTGGACATTATCAATGTTCTTTTTGGGTAACATCGTAAAGAGCACATTTCAGCCTGCTTAAACAGATTATCATTTAGTTAATAGAACAAGTTATTTTCTGTTAAATAGGTTTAAACAAAATTTAGCGCAGTTATTATTATTATTATTTTTATTATTTTTATTATTATTATTATTATTATTATTATTATTATTATTATTATTATTATTATTATTATTATTATTATTATTATTATGTAAACCAACTACTAACCTAAGATCATGTTTGTGTGCTATGAACTTTTGTTGATGTACTCCGGGCATTAATATAGGAATTACTAAAGCATTTATATTTATTTTCTTTATTTTCTTCATTACAGCTAGATTTACTGCGGATAATCTGCAGTCATGAGCATTTTGTTGCTCTCAATTTGCCTTTCGGAACTCCATTCACTCCAAGTTCCACTGCAGTTTCTCCAAGCCTTTCAATTGCTTCATCCACTAGTCAGTCATCATTTATCTCAACACTTATAGGTGGAGACAAGATGAGTTTTGCTGAACTCTCACCAGCATTTAAGCAGCAGCATTTTTTGGTTGGTCTTGTGTTGAGTGACTTGGCCTCAGTGCTAGACATTCAGTAAGTGAAATTTTGTTAATATTTATAGAACTTTTCTTTTTAATGTTAGATATTAAGTGTTTTTATATCTATATGTATCTGATAGCCTCTCTGTATAAGTAAGTGTGAATAAGCTACTTGCACTTGTGTAGTCATGTGTAAGTTCTTTATGTCCTATTACCCTAAGAAATAATATTTTATAATTTATGTTGATAAGTTATGTAACTAGAATAAATGATAACTATTTTATAAGTGTAATGAATTGTGCATTTGTCTGTAGTTTTTTAAAAAGTGAATTGTAGGAAGACAGGTGAATGGAATTTGTCAATGTTAGAATTGTATTTTACAATGGTTACTTTTTATGACTTCTCCGTAACTTAAATTAAAAGCTCAAACTACAATTGTAGTTAAGAGTGGCCCTTCCAAGTGAGATGAAGTGTGTAAGAAGTGATTTTTTATGACTACATAACTAAATCGTTCTATTGAGTCCTTTAATTTCAGTCTTTATTGGGTTTACATTTAAAGTAGCAGTCCACCCAAAAAATTTATTTTTTGTTTTATATTTTATAAATTAGAGTAAACAATTAGAATGAGATTAGTTTGTGTCGCAAGACGATAAGATTACCTGCAACAAAAATGTAACATTTTAAAGAAATGCTACTGATTTCAGAGTAACCATGCAGCCCATTTGGGCGTGCAGTCTGCAGAGAGTGCCAGCTTTATTTCTGCAGCTTTTCATGGACTTAGAATAATTTGTATTATTAACTCCATATCATGACAGACATCATTTTCTCTAATAATAACAATAAACATATTGCAATGCAAAACAACACAAGTAAGAAGGATTTCATGTTGCGTTAACTGCTCAGTGAAACACAGGTTACATAGCTTCCCAGAAATATATATGAACATAAAATTGCATCCAGCTGTTTAATAATTCTGCCCATCAAAATGGCCATCTGGGAGTATTTCGTCTGGTTGTGTCTTGAAAATTACATAGTTTCCATCAGGTTCCGGAAAGTGGTTTCAAATCTTGCGAACTAGACGAGATGGAATTACTAATCTGTTTTATTGTCCAATAGATGTCCAAGCATTTACCCAGTGTGTAAACGGTTTGTAAAAAAGATGTCATCATGTCTTTGAAGTAGACATGTCTTTGGTTAGCACATTTCTTTTCTTTCTATTATTTGTCTTTAATGCTAATGAATGACGTAGGATTTGCAACACTTTCGATTCAGTATTAAATTTTTGAATTGTATGTATAATGATATACACTGTTTAGTTTCATTTATACGTGCTACATTAGGACTTTCCCAACAACAAGTGCACTCCGTTTACAAAGATATAACAGAACAGTGTTGGCTTTTACACCTACAAAAGTCCTGCAGTCTACCCCTAACATCGACAATGTTGTCGTCGTACCGTTTCTCATCATTTTCAACATCAACATTACGAGCAGGATGTTAAAAACTGGTATCCTTTGACACTTATTAAAATGAAACAAAGTATAGGAGAAAAGTACCATAAATAACATTTAAAAAATCCAAAATCAATATATTTGTAAAATGCTTGAGACACTTGCATGCAAGAGACATAATCACTTTGTTCTGGTACATTAGTGCCACTGAGACATGTGTCATACCCCAAGCCCTAACTTTTATCAGTTCTAGCTATTTATAACGCGCCAGTATTGGTAACAATGTATGATGGCCTTGGAACTGGTGCAATGTTTTGTTGCAGCTCTCGTTCAAATTCATCCTCAAAATCAGGTAATTGATAGACAGATGCGGTGTCCAATATATATTTCTGAAGCGAAAGTCTCCATGAGTTAGATTTTTTTCATGTACTCTTTCTTTGAAACCCATTTCTTTGTGAGTTTAGGGTACTGTAATTTGAAATGTGATATACTGTAGACGCCCGATTATTCGGGTGCGGATTATTCGGTTTGCGGATTATCCGTGTGCCGTTTCATTAAAAAAACGTGTTGAAAAATTTTATTTTTAAAAATTTTTTAACATACATTTTACTGTCTGTTATTTTTGCTAAATAATCAAAAAAATATACTGTCAAAAAGGAGGACTAGATATGCTTGGATATTATAAAATACAGAAAAGATGTTTGAGATTATAGTAGCAAACAATGTGCAAAGAATGAGATACCTGTGTGTCAGACTTGCCGCCCTGGACAACCCTTGCGCCCGCGTCTTGGACAACCCTTGCGTGCGCGCCCGAGACGGCCAGGACAAACGTGGAATGTGATACAGATATACACAGTTGTTATCTCCGCGATGCTATAAGTGCACGTGTGTACAATTACGCCAGTGTGGGATCGTGTTCTTAGTTAAGTTGCTAGTGATCACTTAGCCAGGTTTACACTTAAGTTGAAATGGCAAGTAAACGAAAAAAGGTAGTCCTAACTATTGAACAGAAACTGCAATTAATAAACAGATTAGAGCAAGGAGAGGCGGTGCCGAAACTTGCTAATGATTACGGCATTGGTGTGCAAACTGTTCGCGACATAAAAAACAACAAAGAAAAACTCGTGAATTTTACCAAAAACTGTGACAGTGTTGCGGGCCCTTCGAAACGGAAGAATTTGAAAACTTCATCGTTGGTTCAATCAAAAACGAGCGGACGGCACACCTATAATAGGTCCTTTGTGTATGGAAAAAGCAAAGTTATTTCATGAAGCTTTAGGTATAGATGGAGAGTTCAGCGCATCATCTGGATGGCTAACCAGATTTAAGCAGCGACACGGAATACGCGAAATTCTGTACAAGGAGAAAAACTCAGTGCCGACGTGCAAGATGCCGAACAGTTTCTGAAAGAATTTCAAGCATTTGTTGAAAAAGAAAATCTGACACCAGACCAAGTGTATAATGCAGACGAAAGCGGTCTGTACTGGAAATGCTTGCCAACAAAAACACTTGCATCGGAGAATGAAAAAAATGCACCGGGACACAAATCTTCAAAGAAACGGATAACTGGCATGTGTTGTGCAAATGCGTCCGGTGCCCACAAACATAAGTTATTAGTGATTGGTAAAACTAAACGTCCAAGGTCATTTAAGGGTACTGATGCCACAAGTCTTCTAGTTCATTACTACAACCAGAAAGGTGCTTGGATGACTAGAGAAATTTTTGAAAATTGGTTCAAAAATCAGTTTGTCCCTGAAGTTGGTCGTTTTCTGAAAGAAAAATGTCTTCCACAGCGAGCAGTTTTATTACTGGATTATGCTCCATCACATCCAAGCAAATCTGTTCTCGTTTCAGACGACGGCCTGATCACTGTGAAATTTCTGCCCCCAAATGTTACTTCTTTGATCCAACCAATGGATCAAGGTGTGATCGAGGCTATGAAAAGACGGTACCGTGCTGGCTTACTTCGGACTCTTGCCTGCCGCGGAAGAAGACAACATTGTTAAATTTTGGAAGAAGTTGACAATGCTAGATGCCATACATGGAGTTTCCACAGCATGGTTGGATGTGAAACCTGTGACACTGGTTCGTTCCTGGAGGAAAATCTTACCAGATGTCGAAGACGGAAATTTTATTGGTTTTTCAAATGAAGAAATGTGTACGGAATCCAGTGAAGAAAGAATCACTAAGGAAGTGCTACCCTTAATTGAAAATTTAAGTGGTTTTGAGAATGTTGATGAAGAAAATCTCACAGAGTGGCTGCAGATAGATGCGTGTGAGCCCGGTTTCGTACAACTAAATGATGACGAAATAGTGACGGCTGTAACACAGGATGTTGCCAGTGACTCATCAGAGGAGAGTGCCGAGGAAAGTAGTGCACGTGTAACACATAGCAAGGCAATGCTGTGTGTTGACACACTGCTGGACTACATGAATCAGTGCGGCTTTAAGTACACAGACATAGTGGCTGCGAGAAAAATTCATACAGCAATAAGAAAAAACCTTAATTTTAGTAAGCAAACAAAAATCACAGAATATGTTTCACATACATCTCGGGAAGAAATGTAGTGTTCAATTTTCGTAACTATACATTACATAGTTTTGTGTAATTTTGACTTTTGGGGATAATGTTTAATTTCAGTTTTTTTTAACTTTAAAGTGTACAATTGTGTGTAATGTTTTATTAAACGTATTTTAATCACATGCATATTAAAAAATCAGGGCAAATCATTGCTACATGTACATGTGTTAAATACCATAGTGTACACAAATAATAGTACATAAAAAATACCAACTTGCATTATGTACCGATGTTTACTATGCAACCTACGCGCGCCAGACAAAAAGAGTGAACATGCTAATGCTCGGCAGACGGCTGCTAGCCACACACACGTAGCAATGTGTTATCTGTTGCTGACTTGACGCTGTTGCTTGTAGGAGAGAAAGGGAGACAACCTGCTGGCTGGCGTGTTACCTCCCTCCCCCCCCTCTACCTTGCAGCCCGAGATACGCAGATAAACAAGTCACGCGCAAGGTCAAGTCCAATGACGGGAGGATAGTTTTCTTCCGAAACCACAAAACAAATACAGATCAACTGCCGAATATTACTTGAAACATTTATTTCCTGCGGAGTTCTGTATGTGTGAAGGCATACACTGGGGTGGGCGCTACCTTGATAAATACAGTATTGTTTACATTATTATCTATTTTTTCGATTATTCGTGTTTTTCGATTATTCGTGCATGCCCTCCCCATTATTACCCCGAATAATCGGGAGTCTACTGTAGTTCTGTACAAATTGGCATTGTGATCAATAATGGCTAACATTGCCCGCATTACCATACCAGGATAGCTAACTATTTTTTATCTTTGGTAAAGACTTAAGTTTCTCGTTATGGAAAGATTCTAGTTTACTAGTGTGTAAAAATAAATTGTTTGTCACAGACAATTTTTTTCAATATCTTGAATAGTCTTCAGATTTTGTACGTATCCAGTTACGTGATATTTCATCAGTGGGATGGTCACACTGGATGAAGATTTTCCTCTTCCATGTATGTTGGTTAGAGTGAGTGAGTGAGATATTTTGGTCAGCGCTTAACATCTTTAGCGCTGGTGAGGGATGACATGATGTGAATATGGAGCAGCGCCAGAATGAATGGGCGGGGGAAATGGGAGGTCTCCGAGAAAACCCACCGACCAGCGGCATCGTCCGGCACGATTCCCACATGCGAAAATCCGGGGACTGACCTCGCCGGGAATCGAACCCGGATCACCTTGGTGGGAGGTGAGAGGTCTGACCTCTCGTCCACCGCGGCCTCCTATGTTGGTTAGAGATTTGATTAAGAACTGATGTGAATCTTTCCACAAGTTCTTCGGCATTGCAACTGCATGTTTCTATAGACCACCAAAGATGATTTATAATGCTGTCTTTCCACTCGAACAGATTCTTACAGGCCTTAGATGATGATTTAATTTATTTTAATTTATTTTTTTGCTTAGCTTTAAGCTAAACGCAGTACGTCAAATTGATGCACTATATACAGATACACGGTTCTTATAAGTTTTCGTATCCCTTTGTGCCGGTCCGTAAGAAACACACTCATTTTCAATCATTCGTACAATTTTTTTAGAATTTCTTCTCAAGCTAATTTCTCCAAATCGGCAGTTGTCGTATCTCTCTGCAGCATGGTAAAATCGCTAACCTTATCACTGGAAAGTTAAATAATGCTGTAGGCGATGTATTTGTAACCGAAGCCTGGCGAGTCATACTGTCCGTCCCCCGCGACTCTTATATCTTCGCTTGATAGCCCTTCATAAATGGTTTTGTGCAACTCAATAAATGTGTACCATATAGCTGGCTGCACAAAATATGGCTCTATCTTATAGAACATAGTTTTCCCCACAAATAGTAAACCTAGCTCTTTGGAAAATATTTTAAAAGTATCATAGCTAATTCTGCATAAATATGTGGCTGAAGTAATTGTTACTTTCCCCCAGTAGGCGGCTGTTATTTCATTCTTGAACTCCCAAGTATGTGCATGACTTTTATGACAACATGTAGTAACTATATAAGCAGCTCCAACAGTTTTCTTTGTGAGTTTTGTTACCAGATTGTGACATACGGCGCACCGTTGAAATAGTAACTGAACAGCAGACCAAAATACAAAAACAGCATTAACAAACTTACTTAACAGATTTTTCATCATAATTTTCCAATTCAGTATCTTTTTCACTGCCTAAGCTTGCACATTCGTCTTGTAAACTGGTACATGTATCACTATCATTATTTTCTTCATTGTCTGTATTACTAATGGAATCTTTCATTCTTAGAATTTTGATACCTAAATTGCACTGGACACATTTCACGTTGTCACCTATACTAGTCTCTCCTACAACATTCCCTGCTATGTTTGACTCATTATAATTTAACACTGCTTCACTAACTACTTTCTTCCTCTCTCATATTGACTTTATTCATTTTGAAGGACATGCTTCTGATGAATTAATTCCCAATTCTCTTGCCTGGCATGTTATAAATAATAATGGTATATCACACTTTTTAAATGTAGATTTGAGTTTTTTGCCGGGCGTATATCCACATTTTAAAAGTTATGATTCATAGAAATCTTCTCTTTTGAAAGGTTTACATCACACCTTACTATTTTTTTGTTCGTTTGAAGTTTTTAAGACTTCTTTTTAATTTCCATTGCTTGAATTGGCTTGGTGATTTATCTCTGTTTGAAAATCAAAGGAAAGAATTGCCGTTCTTTTCATTACATCAATAAACACAACACTGCACCGTTTCCTACAAATACCTTAACACACGTAACGTCTGCTACCGGACTAAATAGCTGGCCATGGCACGAACTATTCCTATGTGACAGGGACCAGCTGTCGGGAGGTCTGGCTACTATGACGTCACTTGCTGCTGCCTTCACAGCTGAAACTGATTATATTTCACAAATGGTGGCTCGGAGTTTCATGGGACAAACACCACACTTCGTATTTCACTTTGCTCTTTCATTTAAAAGCAACTTAATTTTGGGGTAAACTGCTCCTATAACATTTAAGCTTGTTGTTAAAAATAAATTGTGTCCGTCTTTTGTCTTTTGCTGTAATAATTTATAAAAATTTAGCATCTAGTTAACTGGAATCTTTTTCACAATTATGGCTGTTAAATTTTTTAAATGTCTGTAATTGTCAGTGGTACAGTCATATCAACCTGTCCAGGAACCCAAGTCTTCATGGAAAAGTGGTGAATATGATCAGGAACCTGATGACCTGCCACGACTGTGATTCTCGCTACAATGAGCCAGAAT
This sequence comes from Medauroidea extradentata, assembly GCA_003012365.1. Taxonomy (NCBI): domain Eukaryota; kingdom Metazoa; phylum Arthropoda; class Insecta; order Phasmatodea; family Phasmatidae; genus Medauroidea; species Medauroidea extradentata. Next base: position 22,928 of record PNEQ01044110.1, read on the forward strand.
CTAAAGCTCGTGTGGCAGCATTGTACCTGCCACTGCTTGGAATTGTCATGGATGCATTGCCGCAGTTGTTTGGATATCATTGGGAACAACAAGGTAAATTTGGAATGTAAATGTTTTTTTTCTATTTGTATACAATAACTTGGTGCTATATCTATTAATTTTATTATTAATGTTGCTTGTTAAATTATGAATACTAAGGAAAACCATGGTAATCATGAATTAATTCTGGTTTTTCCACAAACCTATGAAATAATTGTCTCTGTGAGGTAAATGACCTTATCATGTAAACCAAGAGAAAGAGGGAAATGGCTGCTAAGCTGTTAATTATTGGAACTTGTAGACAGAAGTGCACAAGTACTCACACAATCGTACTTGCAGGTAAACGAATACAAAATACATGGACGACACATTTTTCATGTGGTCGCAATGTTTGGCTGGCCAAGCCAGCTTTTTCGGGTGGCGAATGATAACACACTATAGTAGGGCAGGCAGTATGCGGTGGATGGTTACTAGTACACCTAGGGGCAGAGGGGCAAACTTGTGTGTGGCGGGAAATTTGAATGAATGTTATAGTATTTTGAGACCTGGTGGTTGTCTGGAATTTGTGATACATTGATGGGCTAGTTCCCAGCGCCTTAGTTCTGCACAATTGTCTGAAGGTGGTAAAGCTTTCACCTCTGTGGTTTTATAACAGGAATCAAATGAAAGTTTGTGGAAGGTTGCACGTGCAGCATCTGGTTTATTCTAAAGGTTTGGTCTAAAACTGGCAATTACTTGTTTAGTAGCTGACCTGTAGCCATTCTAGTGTATTTGCTGTGAGGGCAATGTATTCATGCCTGTAAACCTAGAGAATGTGGGAAATGGATGTTAGGCTACTCATAAAACATGTGAACATAAAGGTACAAATACTTACAGAATCTTACTTTTAGGTAGGAGAACAAAAATAAGATGGCCAACACATTTTTCGTGCAACCACGCTAAAAATATCCCCCTGTGTTTATTGTTCTGCCAGCAAACATGATTGTGCAAGTTCTTATTCATTTCTGTCTCATGTTTTAGTAAAAAAAATCCTGTTGTTAGCTAAGTAACTTTAGTTAAAAAAAAATTGCTGCTATTACGGTGTTTAAAAATTACATATATTCGGTTATGTGTTTTATTTTCAACAAAATATAATTTTTTATAGTTGATTTATGCTTTCTGAATTTTCTTGCTGAAATACCTACACAAAAATATTCAATTACATAATTTTCATTAAGAGTTGGGTACCTTGTTTTGTACACCTTAGAACTACAGTCATCACTATTACATAGACTGTTGTGTGTTGGCTATGCTGTATTTTTTAAACCGTTTATCAACATTATGAGTATTGAGCAAGATAGTGGATATTGTGGATCTCCTTTTGCGTTAAAGTTCATTTGCAGTTGCTTATGCAGGTTCAAGGAGCTGTGTATTGCTCTAGATAAGCTTCACCTCACTAGTTGGTAGGATATTGTCTCTGTGCCGAAGACATCACGTTTTTCTCTGACAGGATTTTTTTTTTTTTTAATTTTTGTGTGTTCACAATTGTTTTAGTGTGTTTGCATTTGTGTTTGTGGGCCACACACATGCTTGTGTGCATGCGCCGACACCTCCGTGCATGTGTTTTTGTGTGTGCTGTCTGTGTGCACATGTATACATACAGTATTTTTATGATATGAATCAATTTGATATTTAATCCACCCATACTTTCAATTTTTTTTGAAGCATCAGAATAAATTAATCAGAGTTTTAGCACATCCGATGTCTAAAAGGTGTATTGGTTTGATTGCTGGATACTGGATAAAATACAGTTTTTTTATTAATCAAATCTCTATTTATGAATTTATGACACCAACATACTCTATAACTAGAGTGACTTCTATGCATGAACAAATATTTTAAATGTTAAAATCACTGATGTCAAATCAGTTGTTGCAATCTACTATCTTAACATGAAAGAGTCAAATTATAACATCTTTACAACTAACATAGTAAACAGACCCCATAAATGTTACATTTTACAGCCAAACATCAGTCAGTCGGGTGGAAGCACACGTGCCATTGCACCATGCAAGTTTATCGACGACAAACAGTGAAATGACAGCATGGCAAACAAGTCCAAGTACCAATCAGCTTTTTGGCATAGTTATTTTAACCAGCAGCTTTAGTACATTAAACTATGGTTGTTCTATAGGGGCAAGGAGGGACAGCCTTGCCTCGACCTCAAGGTTGGAGGGAGCACCGTTGGTACTGTTAATGTTTTCTCGGGAATGAATGGAATGGGGATGGGGCGCAAATCGACTTGTTTCATGCCCTGGGCGAGGGAAAGCCTAAATCCGTCCCTGTATTAAATAATTATAATATTTCACAAAAATATAGACATGTATCCTAAGTACGGCCACTAAATTTTCGTGAAAAGAATTTTGGCCCACTTTGTTTCAGTGCCTTAATGTGCACATCCACAGCTGTGCTTCATGGTTATTGACATGTTGTTTCTTGAAGTGGCATCTCTTATTTGACTGTCCAATCACAATAAGGTTACTGCAATACTACACTTCTGTGACTTGCAGATAGAACCTCAAGACTAGCGAGAGATAAAACATCCTATCACTGACTATGAAGCAGATCTGCAGATGGAAACGAAAGACACTGAAACAGCTAGGACACAATTCTTTTTGAGAAAATTAACGGTCCTGGTCATAAGATTTACGTGCATGCATGCTGCCTAGCTCTAGCTATGGGAATGGAAGCTTGAGGAAGGGCAACAAGCCAGCAGCTGTCCTCCCTTCCTCTCTGACGGGCAGTCAGGAATCAGAGCCAGCTGGCCAATCACTCGCTGCTCATTGGACGTGTGCATGCTCTCACACATATTAACATACACACACCATGCCCACGGGACACTTAGTATTTCTCCTTGTACAGTAATTTTGCAAATGTTGTACCTGTGCTTAAATCTGATTACCAATGTAGAAGATGTGCTAAACTTTCTGTCAATGCCTGAAGCTTCATGAAAGAACTTTGCTTTTTCCATGCACATAGTGCCTGACACGTGTCCTGTCCACTCGTTTTTCTGAACCAACTAAACATAGTGACCTCCATACTCTATCCACTCCAGAATTGCAGCTTATGACACTCCACTTTTTCATACACTTGAGCAACGTTGACTGTGTAACAAGCCATGCTGCCTCCACGTATTTAACAAGCTAGCAGCTATCAAATGTCACACCTTTCCAAAGTGAGGTGCTTTTGCTCATATTTTCCCACAGGAATGGTACAGGCGCACCAAAACTTTCTCAAGAACAATGATCGTATACTGTACTTATGGGCACAGAATGGTATTACAGGGAACCCTCGATAACTCGGACTAAAAGGGGGAAGAAGCTGTCCGAGTTACGATTTGTCCATGTTATCGAGGGGTGTCCGGGGAGGTGGGGTAATCATTCATTAATCACAAGAAACGCGAAGAAATTAGTACGCTATTATTTCTACAAGCAAAAGAGACTGCAATAAATATCGTATCAAGTTACGGGAGTCCGGCCGCCATGCATTGGAAAAATTGACGTAACGTGGAGGACTATAAGAGAATGTCAAACAATGTGGGAAGTCAGATCTTTATTTATTTTTTTATGCTGCTACTTCTGGCTGATCCTTTTTTTATCTCTGTGCTAGAAGCTGGCACCAAGGCACCCTTCTATCACATAAAAGTTTTCGTCTGGCTGGTGGCGACAACCAATGTGTGAGAGAGAAAAGAAATGATCGTTGGAGATAAGCTAGGGAGGTTGCGAGCGGAAGTAGTGAAGGTCAACCGGTACAGTCTCATGCAATACAAACGCCGCACGTGACCACACGCATCTCACGCAAGATGTTTACATTGAAAAATACCTTACGTCCGTATATCACAGCGTAGGGGCAGCAGCCAGCTGCTAGGCTGATAGTTACTCTACCTTCCTACAAAGGTATAAAAATAATTTCCCTCGTATACATGAATAAAAACGGTACTGTAATTAACAATCCTTCTGGGTCACTGTACATTATGTGAACACATTTTAACACTACTAATTTTAAAATTTAATTTTACGTATGTAAATTGCATCATAGAACACATAATTTACAACTTTATTCTTACACAAATTGTCATATTATAAAGCAATAAAATTTTAATCATGTTCTACAGAGTTACCATATTTACTTGCGTAATCGCCGCATATTTTTGACCAAATTTTAGGCCCAAAAAATGGGGTGCGGCCATTATAAGGGGTTTTCAAAAAATTACTTTCCAAATTTTTTTAGTGAAGAATATAACAAATGTACATTTGTTTCTATATTTACTCGTTCATAACGTGACCATTTCTTCTAAAATAAAGAAAAAGATTTTGTCGGTGTATAGTGAACATGGAAAAATTATGACTACAAAATCTTGTTAATCCATTAATGTGCGTCACTCAATGAAAATAGTTTAAAATTATCCCACATAAGACGTTTACGTTTTACGGTCCATTATATGTACGCTAATATTTCCCGTGAAGTAGTTTATAAATAAATTCGATTCACGCTTAAAACGTTACAACTCTCCAGACGCAGTTACGTTTTCAACAGAGCATTATCAACCAGCGAGCGTGACTCATTGGGTCCGGCGTGGGCGTGGATGTTGTGTTGTTCTTTCGCCACCCACATCGGCTCTTGAAAACATTGTTGTTAAAGGGGCGTAAAACCTTCTCATCAATTTTTCTACATCGCAGTGCAAAGCAATGATGTTTAATTTTTCTTTTTAATGTCCAGGACAATTTGTTTTGCAACCCTGAATTCATTGTACATACCAGAAGAAAATAATTGTCCGTTTATGTGTCATTGTAACCCGTAGTTACCGTCATTTCACAAGCACCACACTGAAATGTTTGTTTACGACACACGTGCGTGCCTAGCTCGCAGGACGAAGAGGGAGGAGAGATAAAGAAGTGAGAGGTCGGCCTGCTGCGTTGCATCTTTACTCGCGCGTCGCGTGCCTCGCTAGCAACATTTTACCACACGTAACTTGCCAGATATTTACAGTGTGATTATTAAAGGCTAAGTAGCGATGGACGACTACGTTATTAAGTTTAATACTGTTCTAAAATATAATGTGACGAATTTAAATCCAGCAGAAACGATTTTTTATGTATTTTAACCAAGAAATAATTAATTAAAAATTATTAAATTTTTTTAAAAATTCTGTCCGAGTTATCCGAAGTCCGGGACATAGAGGTCCGAGTTATCAAGGGTTCACTGTATTGTGCTGAAAATTAAAAAAAATCCTTGAGTGTGAGCTACAAATCTAGCTCTGTAGCATCAAAATAATTTCCTGCTGCAATGATAGTGTTAATTAGCTAGCCAATGTCTGAGAGCTCTTGAGTGACAGTGTTTATTTCTGCTGCAAACTTGGAATGGCAAAATTAAAAAATCTGGATGGGTTTTAAGTTTTCAAAGTTTTCTCCTTCAAAGGATTTTCACCACTGTCACTGTGTTTAGCAAAATCAGGGCTTTTCTTTGTCAGATTTTGTGTCACAAACAGTTTGTACACCAATGCTAATCATTAGCAAGCTTTGTCACCACCTCTCCCTCAATTAATCTGTTGATTTATTGCAGCTTCTGTTCATTTGTCAGGGCCACCTTTCATACATTTATATGCAATTTATAAACTTTAGTGTTTTAAACTTTGGTGATATCACTAGCACCATAACTGTGAACACATCGATGTGGCAGTAACTGTTGAACATGTGCACATCTTATCATACAGATAACAAATACAACTGTCTCACTCACACAAATCTATTGTATTTCGCGATTCAAAGCCACATTGTCAACATTGTGATAACTATTTTAAACAAAACTTTGTGATATCTGCTCTCATTTGGGTAAAAAATAATTATCACAAAAAAAGTATAAACCAGAGGAACATGGCCTTAAGAACTACATCACAAAATGTAGAATTACGTCATGTGTCACTTATGTGTACAACTCTCTCTTCTGTATCGAAACATATTTAAACTTCCATTTTCCTGGATAACAAGACAGGGCTTCTATTTTTTTTGTAACTAAATTTGAATTTAAATTTGGCCACTGAGAAGCCATCTCATAGTGTAAAAATTGTAAATAAATATCATTGAACTGATACGTTACTACTTACACATCAGCAGTGCCATTAAGTTAGCAGTGGCCGTCTAAAACTTTGTCCACTCAGAGACTGATGGGCCAAGTGGCTTTTGCAGAGGTGAAGGGCTGGAAACTGCTGTGTCATGTTAAGCTACATGGAGATACGTGTCTGTTCATGGTAAGCAGGCAGCGGCTATCATAGTGTATTGATAAGATAGGATGATGCACATGTATCTCACACTAACTACCAAGATCAAAATTTAAACCTATTGAACAGTCCTTGAGTTTTGTATGCTGTTTTGCTTTAACCAAAGAGAACTAGAATTGCGGGGAATATTGTAAGCAGCACTATTCTGAGTAGGTCACTATTTAAATTGAAGTATTGGTACTCAAACATTAGCTGTATTTATCCAGAATTACATAAAATGGTGTGACGTAAATTGAGAACTTACTGTACAAATTTTTATATGTGCACCACTTACAGTACAACACTCGTCAAGAAAATTGCAGTAAAAGTTACTATAAAATTGCAACAAACTTTTTTTTTTACTGGTTTTCTTCAAATTTTGCTTTTTTCGACCCTAATTCTTCACGGTTTATCATGTGGGACGTAATGAAACGATACTCGTAATAAATGGGGTTATAATTGAGTGGTGTTATTGTATTATCTGTTAGAATTGTACTTTGAAATGATTATTATTTTGTTTTGGCTATGGGAAGACTGATATTATTTTATGTTATGTTTTTGCATATTATAGTGATGAATTATACAAAGTGGGAATATATTAATGATGACCTATTTAACTGCTGGTTGTTACATTGGAAGTTGCTTTTCTGAAACAAAAGATTAAAAGAAAAGTTAAGTTACTACAAACTTTGGATTCAAATGTGTTCTAAAGATCTATGATCACTTTGCTTTGTTACATATACTCATGCAGTTACATGTTCAAGTTTTTTAAAACTCTAGTGAAAACTAATTTGTGTTCTTGTGTATTAATTTGATTTTGTTTACTTTTAATAATCTATAAACATTTAAATTAGAACATCTAATTTTTTTTTATTTTAGTTTTTCAGTTGCTGTATTAATTTCATGAATCTTAATTGTCATCTGCATTTAATATTGGTGCTTTGAAGCCAGTGATTGTGAGAAACAGTAGTTAAGTTAGACTGATACATATTGTCAATGCAGCCAATGACTTTTATGTGACATTTGTTTTGCAATGTTTATGTTAAAGAAAATATTTGTAATGTCATGTCTGTCTCTAGAAAGTAGTCAAGGGCTACTGAAGACAAGTGTGACTGACACAGATCCTCAGAGTGGAATAAATCAATGTGTGGCTATGGCCATTGCAGGAAACTTTGGTTCAAGAAATGCAACCAGCGATCACTACAGTCATTATCAGCAGGTACCACATCATCTCCACTGTATTTTACTGTAGCTTAGGAAAATTGTATAGTTGGTTGTTGCAGCATATGTGTTGACTTTACATACACAGGGAGAAGCATAGCAGTGTGACATAACTCAATGTGATTATCATAATGGTTATTTTATCAACTTCGATGAAATGTTATCTGCAAGTATATGTCACAGGACAGTTTACTTGGAAAGTGTTACCAATAATTTTAAAGAACATTATCATTTATACATGTTGATAAGTGCAAACATACAATGTTTGGTGACATATTTATAAAATAAATGTACATTTGTGATTAAAGTTAATACAGTGTAACTTTGGCCAGACCCCAGTGTTACAGATACATTTTACTCATACTGCTTAGAATAGTTAGGACATAAATGTTTGAGTTGTTTAAATAATTGTGACTTTATGGAAGTTGGTTAGCACAAATTTGGAAACTTTGAGAATGTCGAACCTTTTTTGCAGGGAAGAATGCATGTGAACTTTTAAGGTGCTGTTACAAAATATTATGTTCAATATGACCAGGATGTACTACAAAGCATTCTGATTTTCAGAGATAGGTCGAAGTTCGTAAACGCAAGCAGAGCCGAGTCAAACTTGACTAGTTTGACTCTGCTCAAAATTTAAGTCTAAATTACAATTGTTTAGAATATCGGCTCGAAACTCAAGCCTGTTTTATTTTAAGCTTGAAGCTTTCACTTCACTCACAGCAAATTTCAACACCTGTTAGCTATAAAATGTAATAACAAAGCTTATATTTTCACCGAAAAAAAAAAATAGTATGTTTGTTTACACTCTCTTACATGTATTTACCATAAGCGACATTTGAAAATCTACCACTATAAACATTCTTTGGTGTAGGTATGTAGCTTGTGTTGTATGTACTGTGATGTGCATGGATTGACAAGCAGAACCAGTGATCTTGAAGTGACACAACTAGTCAGAGACAGCCAATCTGCACATGAACGCTGGGTGTGCAAAATTTTCATACAAAAGCGTACGAGAGCCAATGTTACATTATACGCAGACCCTAAATCCTCGTACAAATATGAGAATTCTCATACATCTTACAAGGCTGTAATATAAAGTGACATGGCAAAACACAAGCTCCTTCCTTACTGCGCCTGCATGCATTTATTTAGCAGAGTTAGACATTTTATTTCCCTCTAGGCCCTAATGGTAAAAGTGTTAAGCATTAATCAAAACAACATGTTAAAGCAATTGTTGTGTACTGACTTAGGTTAAGTGATTGTCAGATGTTGTCAGACGATGGTGGTGTGTACTGTGATTGTCATGTGTGAGTTGGCATCACTGACCCGGCGCAATGACTGTTACAGTCTAATGGCGGTATGCGCGTGAACGATACATAACATCGCGAATAACATCACGACTGATGACTCTAAGCGGGCGGTATTTTATGCAGTGTGTGGGTCAGAGTTGTATGGTCTGATGACTTCATTACTGTCAACGAAATTGTCACTTGCCGTACCCCTGAACGTCGTGTTCACCAAGTTAACAGACCACTATCACCCAAAGCCAAGTGAAATCCTGGAGATGTTCAAGTTTCTGAAACGCAACCAAAAGGAAGGAGAGACAGTTGCGGTGTATGTTGCGGACTTGCGACAGCTAAGCACATACTTCAGTTTTCCAGATCTGTATCGCATGTTGCGTGATCGGTTTGTTTGTGGGGTAAGGGACAAGGTGATACAACAAGCGCTCCTCGTTATGGAGAAACTGATTCTAAAAGAGGCAGTTGATATTGCAATGGCAATGAAGGCGACAGGAAGGAACATGGTGGACTTGCGAGGCAGTGCATTGTCGGAGGAGAATGTGCATAAGATGCAGAACGTAGTCCTGGGAAGCAAGAACGTGTCGTGTACGGTTACGTCAAACATAGTATCAGGGGACAAGCAAAAATGCTCGGGTAAATTTACCAGTGTACCAGTGGACTGGTAAAGGAAGGAAAAAGGACATCTATTGTGTTGGCGGTGTGGTGGTACACATGTAGTCTATAAGTGTTATCATGTAAACAAAGTGTGTCGGTTTTGCAAAAATAAGGGCCACTTTGAGTGGGCATGTATCACCAAGAGAAAACATAAGGCAGGTCCAAGCGCTAAAACAATCCTAGGTTCTGGTTCCACAGAGGATGTTCAGCATTGTGGAAGGGACGGGGTTAGAATATACTTTGTACAGTATGCAGGATCAAAGTACACCATGGTGTGTGGAAGTGCTGTTGAATGATCAACCAGTGAGCATGGAAGTTGATAAAGGGAGCAGGCCGTTCAATAATCAGCTGGCAAACCTACAAGTCTCTGTGGCCCAGTGACCCACCTTTGAAGAAAGGGAACATAGCACTCCGGACATGGTCCAGTCCGTCTAGAGGTGTTGGGCCTCGAGGAAGTGTTGGTGCAACTTAAGGGATAAAAATCAGTTAAACTGGAGTTAGTGGTGGTTTAAGGAAGAGGCCCCAATTTGTTAGGACAGGATTGGCTTGCGCCAGTAAGTTAGTGGAGCTGAATAAAGTTCAAGAAGACCTAGCAGGGTGGATTGTTAGTTAATTTCCAGCAGTGTTAAAATTGGATACTAGGAAAATATGTAGGTCCACAGGTCTCCATCAAAGTAAAGCAAGACTGCGATCCAGTTTTCATGAAAGTCCGGCCAGTACCCTTTGCATTGAGAGACAGGGTGAGTCAAGAGATTGAAGGATGGGTGCAGCAAGGTATTTATTAGCCCGTCGATGTTTCGGCTTGGGCTACGCCAGTGGTACCTGTTTTGAGAAGGGATGGAACAATCCGGGTATGTGGGAACTACAAGGGAACAGTAAACAGTGTATGTTACACATGTGTGTATCCATTGCCTACAGTGAATGAAGAAGCATTGGCAGTATTAGAGGGAGGACAGTTGTTCACCAAACTTGATTTAGAGGAAGTGTATTTGCAGGTATGGTCGATGATGCAACAGCAGAACTACTCACGTCAACACGATGAAAGTGTTGTTTAAAGTTAAGAGGTTGCCTTTCGGGGTCAGTAGTGGCACAGCAATATTCCAGAGGTTGATGGACACACTGCTTGCAGGAATACAAGGCACTGTAGATATACTTGATGATATATTGATATCCTGAGGAGGGGAGGAAGAGCACTGGAGTCGAGTACGGCAAGTCCTAGAATGACTACAATGTGCCGGACTCAGAATGAAGATAGCGGAGTTTGATTTTGGCTTGGATTCTGTTGTATTCTTAGGGCGCAAAATTGATAAGGTAGGGATCCATCCACTATCCAGTAAAGTTGAGGCTGTGCATGACGCGCCATAGCCTAGAAGCAAGAAAGAGCTGCAGGCATTTCTTGGGTTCGTGATCTTTTACAAAAGATTCTTGCGCAACGAGGCAGCAGTATTGGAGCCACTGCACCAGTTATTGGATGCAAGTGCTCCATGGCACTGGATAGAACTTCACAGCAAGGCAATTCAAGATGTCAAACAGCTGCTTCAGCCAGAGCAAATGCTGGCGCATTACGACTTTGGTAAGCCTGTAGTGTTGACTTGCGATGCATCAGAATATGGGATAGGAGCGATACTAGCATACAATTTCGGGAATGGAATAGAAGCTCTGATTGCATTTGGCTCTAGGACCCTCCAGAAGAGCGAGCGGAACTATGCGCTGGTGGACAAGGAAGCACTGGCCGTAGTTTATGCAGTCACCAAGTTCAAGCAGTACTTGATTGGGAGGAAGTTCAAGATAGTGACAAATCATAAGCCACTCCTTTGGCTTCTTCATCCAAAAGAGCCCCTTCCAATCTTGATAGATCCAGTGAGAATAGTGGTGGAAACAGGTAAAAACACGTTGTTATTCCAAGGTGCTGGAGTGTATGCTAAGTGGGTGACCAGTAAAAGTGACAGTAGATTTGCAACCATATTTTGTGCGTAAGCAGGAACTATCAGTGCACAAGGGATGTTTGCTGTGGGGAAACAGGTTTGCGATTCCCCAGCAGCTGCATTCAGAGGTTATGAATTTGCTTCATGCCCACCATGATGGAGTGGTGCATATGAAAGCCATTGCCCGCAGTAATTTCTGGTGGCTTAAGCTGTATGCTGCAATTGAACAAGCAGTGAAGAAGTGCACCAGTTGCCAGCAGTGCCAGAACAATCCACCCAAAGTAAAAATGGCTTCCTGGCCAACATCGGATAAACCTTGGTCTCGACTACATATTGATTTTGCTGGCCCATTTCAGGGCGCAAGCTTCTTGATAGTGATTGATACCTACTCCAAGTGGCCAGAGGTTAGGCAGGTTAGCAGTCAGTCTGCCACGTCAGTTATCCAGGAACTACGAACCATGTTCCGTTGCCATGGGTTACCAGATGCCGTTGTTGCGGATAATGGAACTGCATTCAAGTTGCAAGAAATGGCTTTACTAATGAAGAATAATGGAATAGAGATGGTTTTCTCTCCTCCATACCATCCGTCCAGTAATGGGATGGCTGAAAGGACGGTGCAAACAGTCAAACAGAAGTTACGAAAAATGGTGGTTGGTGACTGGCAGACACAATTGGCCCGAATGTTATTGGCATGGCAGACAACATCATAACACGGGGAGGGCAACATTTGGAAGACTCCTGCTGAGTTGCTAATAGGGCGACCACTTCAGACAGTTGTGAGCAAACTGCATCCAAGGTAGGACAGAGCCACCTCCCGGAGTACGTCAGTTGCAGGAGTCCGACGCTTCAGCATTGGAGTAGCCGTATGGCTACGCAACTATGTGCGTGGCCCCAAATGGACACCAGGCTGGGTAACTGCTGAGGAAGGACTGTTGCTGTACCAGGTCAGAGACGAGCAGGGTGGCTTCCTGGAAAAGCATGGTCTCCACAGTCCTGTTTACAGACACTTCTCAGAAGTGAACTGTGAAAATATGGAATTCTTACATGAGACAAACTACAGTTTGTAATTGCCTTGTCTCACTACCATAGTGGGGCCGCTGTGGCTGAATGGTCAGACCATTCGCCTCCCACCAAGGCAATCCGTGTTCAACTCCTGGCAAGGTCGGTCCCCGGATTTTCGCATCTGGGAATCGTTCCGAACAATTTTTCTCACTAATCTCTCATTTCTCCCAACCTTTCATTCCGGTACTGCTCCATACTCACATCACGTCACCTTTCACCAGCGCGAAAGACCTCGATGTTAAGCGCTGACCGAAACCACTTCACTCACTATTATAGTTAGCTTTTGTGCATGCGTGGTGTTATAATAAATTATCGTTATGAGTGTTTAGGCCACAGACTGTTCGCAGTAAATTCAGAACTTTCGAAATCTGTCATGTCTGGAATAATTATTAAAATAATAATTTTATTGTAGTGTCAAGCATTAACTTATTAGCTACAGTACAAACTATAAAATGTATTGGCTATAGTGCAATGTTTATATTACAAAGTGGTAGATTAATACTAATTAACTGAAAGGAAAAATATGACCAGGCATTGAAATGTGCTCGCTGTATTGTAAATTGACTGAACAAAAATAAAACTATGAAAATGGCGTGCAAGGTACTATTTAGATATTGTGCCGCCTACCGGCACAACCACTAAACAAACATGTCTAACAGGTCTGGCCAGAGCATGGGGATACAAAGCGACACCACGCAGTCAAAACGACAAGCAGTTTTGAGATAGTGTGCACGTGTTGTCAAGAAATGCTTTATAAAATGCTTAATTCAAACGTAATCCAAATGTGATTATAAGTGACAGTAAACATTCACATTTACTACACTCTCCCTGCGTTGACGTACTGTCGACACATAAAGTGAACAAAACTGAAACTCAAGAAAACGTAAGCAAACATGCAGCTACCGAACAGGAAGCAAACCTTCGACGGGAGTGACCAAAACGAAGAGGAACTAACGCAAACTTACCAAAACCTTACAAGTGCCGACGGGACGCCAAGCGGGACGAATGAGAGGAATCCTTCCGTGAGGGCGGTGGAGCTCAGACTGACTGGCCCGGCGGCCAGGAGGCGAACGGCCAGGAAGAAGGAAGGGGTAAGACAGGCAGACAGGGGAAGGGGGGTGGCAAACAATACCCCGAACTAAGCCGAAAGTGGTCGAAGCTCTTGGCGGCAAACACAGTTCAAATGGCTTTGGAAGGCAAAGTCTCAAGACATTACACAAACAAGCATAATTGATGCAAAGTTCCTTCGTGGCATCAATACCCTCCTCCAGCCACACAAGTCCGTGCCAACATCATGGCAGCCACAGCACAATATTGCAGTTATGAAAATGTCTTCTCCCACAAACTAGTATGGATTACCTTAATTTCTAAGGAAGTAAGAACAAATTAATGGGCAACTTACAACTTTGGACATGAGGAGTGTTATAAATGTAAATAAACACTCCTATGAATGTAAAATCCACGGTTTGCCTGCATGCCATCTGCATTTTTATCACTGTAAGAGCTTTTTTGAGATAAATCTGGCAGCTGGTATTGTCTAGTGGACAATAAATTGATTCCTTTTACATTTTCAAGTTTAAACAAGCAGATTAGTACCAAATTTTCATGGGTATAGTGTGCACTTTTATTTAAAATAAAGCAAGAAATTTCTCTGGTGCACGCTATACACAGAAAAAAAAATGGAAAGGTGTGGAATGATTATAAAATGTCTGAAGATGTTTGGAGGGAAGAGTAACAGAATAAGTCAGTTATCTTACTTGTTGCTCGTACATAATTTCTCTCCCTTCCATTTTTCTTTCTTATGTCAAAATTACTTGTAGGCTGCAGCCTTGTTCACGTATCCATGGTAGACACACGTATCTGCAAAGCTTATATCTTCTCTCACTACAGAGCTGATCTTACACATGTTTACGTTCCTTATATCTTTTCTCCAAGCCTGCCTTGCTTCAGTGTAAGCATAGGATTGATATAGTAGAACCCAGATTTTACAAAGCCTCATGGTGTCTGAGAAACAACTTGCAAAATCATTGACCTTGTAAAATTGTTTCCTAGCAATTTAGCTCCCTAGAACCCAAAAAAATGACATTGAAATATAGTTTTTCACTTCAAGTTGGTTCCAAACACATTTAGTCATATTATTAGTGTGTCTTTGGACTATATTACTACAAGTTTTTAACATGTGTAGGCATTGTGCATGTACAAGCTGCGGCAAAAAATTTTTTTAAATAATTTGAGGCAGAAAGAAATGTTTTCATTCCCGTAAATATTGCCAAACTTCCTCGTGCTATTGCATAGGTCAACTAGGGTGCCAGCAGCAAGCTATAATCTCAGCAAAATCAATTAGTTCGTTGTTGAATCTGCTAGTGCCGTGCTAGAAAAATGGCAACAGTGTACACCGTAGCATTCTGGCAGACGAAGACAGCGAAGAGAGTGCGAATCTGCAGACCAGAGGACCTACACCTTGTTGACCCTTTCACTGTTGAAGTTATGAAAGAAGATACAACAGTGTAGCACCCTACTAGCATTAACCTTTTTACATATACACTTACCTCAGAAAATCTGCAAATTGCAAAAACATTGAGCTTGCATCTAGCAGACACTGTAGAAACAGGCTGCTAATCTTGGAGTTGCTAGGCATCGACCAAGGCCCAGTGCCACCTTACCAGTACCCTTCCCATTAGAACACACACGTAATGCACGACATTGACACAGGGTTATCAAAGCTACCAATGATGTACGACAGAACTTGACAAAATAATTTTGTATAACACACTTTATCATACAAACCATGACAAATTGTACACAGGATATTTTCTCCACCGAGATATTTACACAGATTTACGATGCAAGATTAAGATGAAGATTACAATACTGCTGTGGCCGACACACGCGCACCACTTTATTCCAAAAAAAGGCAGGGACCAATCCCAAGTCGTACTGGGCTCGCAGCCGCGACAGCACATCCTCGACGTATCATCAACGAAAACTATTACTAAACCAAACCTAACTGAAAATACGTGGAAAACATAAACACCAAACTCAATTAAACGAATGAAGAACTTACTGATGACACGGCTCAGGTGTGGCACCGCGGTCGCAAGCTAAACACAACCGCCCATGATCGGGCCCAGGAGAAGACTCCCTGTCTCGCCGACTTGAGCGTCTGAGCTAGACACAGGAGGGGGAAGGAGGGGAGAGCGAACACGAGAGCATCCGACGGCGGCCGAGCACGGCCGAAGTCCGGACAGGGTATTCAAACCACTAGTCGCACAGGGCACACACACTAATTTCCTATATAGCAACCTCACTGCCAGTCCAAGATATTGTATATTCAACAGATCTTCAGGTGTGGTGAACCGGAGTCCCCGACTCCCGGTGCAACTCCCCCCTCCTTACTCCTTCATACAGGGACCTATGGACCTCCGGCCATGCGTTGGAGGCGTAAGAGGATCATCCATCAAGCTCAGGATAAAGCGTGCCAGGCTGGGTTGCCGGAGATTTCATCTGTGCCAGATCCCATCCATGCAGTGCCCTCGCCCAGCATTCTGATGCTCAAGAGCTCGTGTCGCCCAGGAACAAAGGGAAGGTCTGCCCGCCCGGCGCCATTATGGAGCATGTAAAAACACCAAACCAGAGTCATAATATTTGGTCCCTTAAACACAAACCCTGAAAAAAAATAGATTAGTTCACATGCGGCACAATAAGCATACAAGAATTTCCAATTGAATTTTACAATTTTCCAGTACATAAACACAATAAACCTTAGCCACAATATAAAAAACAATCTAAAATTACAGCTTTAAATTTCTGGCCACACGGCCTTGAATAGTACCGTTTAGAAAATTCTGGCCAATACTAACCCTAAATTACAAAAACTCATTTACAAAAGCTAGTTAAAATTCACAAACAGAGCTCACAAACATCGCTATAAAAATATCATAACACTGTCTCGGTCGAGCTACACTATAATACTACCAGCTGGTACAACACCGCTACGCACAAACACACACAAAACACAAAAACACCTACACACAAACACGGTACCGGTACACACACTACACAACACAAACACTACGAGCCTTCACCTGCGCCACAAATAGGGGAAAGGGAGAGGGAAATCGTAGAAAAACAGAAACGAGGGGGCGGGCCCTGCCCACTCTCTTCGGTGTAACTGAGATGTCCCAAACATTTCCGTTCTTCATACCGCTGTTGATAACCATGCCTGCAGACCTGTACAAAACTTGGCAGAATGTACCAATTAATTCCCTGCTCGCTTCAAATGAGTGACATGAGCCTTCCTCACCACTTTTCCAGTCACCGGCTCACTCAGGAGAACAGTATTGGGTCCCAGCAATCGAACCACATCATAGGGGCCTTGGTACTTCAGCATCATATGCTCCCACGCTGATTCGGTCCCGAGGGCAGTACAAAGGACTTGCAGAACACTGCATCTCCAACCTGAAAATCAGACTCAGTTCTTCCAGCATTGTACCTTGCCTGTAGGCGCTCACATGCGTCGTACAAGTTCCCAACCACTTCGGCGGCCATGAGCTCTCTCGCTGCATCCGACACCGGAGCCGCTGGGGAGAGGACGCCCCAAACATTGAGCAAAGGGTGTAATAAGTCTCGCCCGAACAGAACGCGAGCAGGACTGTACTTGGTAGCGCTGTGCACATCGGAATTAAACCCAATGGAGACCAGATCTAGGTCTTTATCCCAGACGTTCTGTTGCTCATGGTATAGCGCTGACATCACCACCTTCAAATTCTGGTTAAAGCGTTCAACCATATTTCCACACGGGAAATAAGGACTGGACGTGTAATGGTTGATTGACAACCGGAAACACATGTCCCTAAAGGACGCAGATGTAAAATAGTTGGCGTTGTCTGTAAGCAAGCTCACGGGAGGGCCGAACACCGACCAAACAAGGTCTGTCAAGTGCCGCTGGATCTCCGAACTTCGTATGCTACGAGTAGCAATTAGAAGCACAAAGTTCGATAAGACATCCAGCACTATTAAAATGTACTTATTGCCCTGAGTAGAACGAGTGAGTGGGCCAAACACGTCACAGTGCAACATCTCCCATGAGTACGTTATTTGATCAATGCTGTACATACCCACACGGGCATTTTGGCAGGGCTTTGCGTGCTGGCACACATCTCAGCGCCTTACGTACCTTCGTACGTCCGAAAAAATTGAGGGCCAATAAAATCGGGCACTTAGCTTTCTTAAGGTGCCCTGACGCCCCAAATGTCCCCTGAAGGGGGAGTCATGAAAATACCTGAGGAGTTCCAACCTGTGAACCTCCGGGACTACCAGGCGTTTAGCACGTTTCCGACGCCCGGTATAGTACAAAAGTCCATCCGTGACCGCATAAGGGACATTGTCGCCTCGTGACACCGCGTCAATCAAGCCCCTGCAGAACTCATCTTCTGATTGTGCATCACTCAGACGGTGGTAAAACATACTACTAGTCGTAAAGGCCGCACACACGCCATCTACTTCCTCAGGGGCGGGAACGCATTCCTCATAGTCGTCTGAACCAAACATACGTGATAAAGCATCAGCAGCCACGTTACTGTTTCCAGGGACGTGTTTTATGACAAACTGGAACCGGAACAAACGATACGCCCACTGGCCTAGTTTGCCAAAATCACTCGAGTGTGAAAGCAGCCAGGACACAGCCTGGTTATCCGTGCACAAATCAAACTCGATGCCACCCACAAACGACTCGAACTTGGTGGTGCCCCAGACACAAGCGAGGGCCTCCTTCTCAAAGGTGCTTAACCGTCGCTCAGAATCGGACAGAGTCCGGCTAGCGAATGCCACTGGACATACCGCACCGTCCCTCAACTGTCCCAATGTCGCCCCCAAAGCCTTGCTCGAAGCATCAACATTAATCACAAAGCGCAGGTCGAAATCGGCTAAATACAGTAACGGCGCTGCGGCCAAGGCGGCTTTAAGGCTCTTAAAGCTGTTCTCCTGATCAGGTCCCCATTCGAACACAGCGCCCTTCCGCTTAAGACGGTTCAGCGGCGCAGCCAGTTCCGAGAACCGGAGAATAAACCTGGCATAATACCGTAGAAGTTCAATAAACCTGGACATGCCTTTCACGGTCTTAGGGAGCGGAAAATTTACCACAGGGACCACCCGGTCAGGATCCATGACCAGGCGCCCCTTGGATACTATATACCCTAGGAACTTCATTGAGTAAGATGTCCACGTGACTTTAGCCGGATTCACGGTCAAACCGGCGTCCCTCAGGCATGTCAATACAGCCCGCAAATCATCTAGGTGTTAGTAAATAGATGTGCTGTAGACAATAATATCGTCAATATAATTGATCACGCACTTAAACTTCAAATCTCAGCACATGATCCAGGATACGTGAAAGGGCCTGAGTGCCGAACTTGGCCCCCATGGGTGTACGGTTAAATTCGTATTGAGCCCATTGCGTGCGGAACGCAGTGTACTTGCGACAATCAGGGTCCAGCAAGCATTGATGGAAACTGGCGTTAAGATCTATTACAGAGTACACAGACGCCTTCCCGAGATGTTGCAACACTGTATCTACAGTAGGTGCAGGGAACGGGTCAAGGTGTATCTTCTGATTTACCGCAGACATGTCCGTCACTAACCTAAAGCCGCCATTAGCCTTCTTAACCATGATAATCAGAGGTTGACGGAGAAATCACACCGGCATCCAAGAGTTTTGCCACCAATTCGTGCATTATCTCCAACTTAGGAGGAGCATAGGTGTAAAACGGAACTCTAACTGGTACGTCATCAGTTACGGAAAAGCGATACGGCATCATGTCACACCGACCGATGCGTAAGGCTACCACATCGTCGAACTCCCTTAATAATGATTCCACACTGTTGACACTCCGACTAGAGGTTGCCAAAATCTGAACTAAGGGGGCTGACCCTCGGCTTACGAAAGACAATAACCGACACGGGGCCTTGGGCGCGAACTTAATCACTAGCTGGCCTGCAGGAACATCGACCACTGCACGAGACCTGTGCAGAAAATCTAATCCCAACACTATGTCCGCCACTAGTCCTTTGACCACCCAGAAAACATGCGACCAAGAAAATAATTCAATTTTGAAATGCAATTTCGTCGATCTCACGCATCTCACAACTTGCCCATTTGTCACACACACGGTCAAGCCCTCAGTGGTATGGAGCTCCCTTAATAAATGTGGGTTCTGCTGAACTAAGGAATTCCATATTTCCTCTCGCACAAAAGAATGTGACACTCCCGTATCCACAAGAGCTGCTTGTTCATGACCATAACACGGCACGGACACAAAACAGTCATAGCGTGCCCTATTGGAACTATTCCGCCGGTGACCCTTGGCACTTACAGGTGCGGCAGCAATCGTTTCCCGGACTGTTTGCTCGCACGTGTCCTACGTCTCCGCAGCAAAAACACTTCTACTCCGTCCGGTCCACAACAACGCTGGAACAGTCATGTCCCATATGGCCGAACCCAGAGCAATAACTACATCGACGGTTACTCGTAGCACGAGCCTTCCTGCTACCTTCCGCGTTAGACGCAGGAACAGCCCTCGGCTCTACAGGCTCTACTTGCCTCAGGGCAACATGTCGAACATTCCGCCAACGTCCATACTCCGCTACATTATTGCACCCAGACGCACGGGCTTCTTGCCGAATAGCCATGCACAAACCCTGCGGCTGCGTAGACTCGCAAATTACAATCGCCGTTGTTTCCTCCGCCGCACTAGTACTACGTCGCGAAGCTGCGTCTAGAGCCAGCTGCTGCTCTATTTCCAGAGCTAAAACCCTTAACTGTTCTCGTGTCACGGGAACACCTGATGCATAGCGATGCGCCCTAGCTGGCGGCGTCATTTGGTTAGCTATACCTTGCACCAACTTAGCCTCCGCACAGCGCAGGTGCACATTCATGGCACGGGCGTATGTCAAAACCTGACTCACATATGCCGGTACGCTTTCCCCTACATGCTGGAATCTGTCAACATACTGTTGCTTCACCATAGTCCAAGCCATGGGAGACCCTACACTTTCGAGTAGCCGTGTCTTAAAGCTCTCATAAGTTACGTTGTGTTGTGATAATTGCGCAAACACGTCCCCAGCTTGTCCGTCTAATCTCGACGACAGACAAGCCAAAAACAGATTCTCGGGTTCTCCGCCACGCATTCCAAAGAATACATTATCGGTTGCAACAAGAAAACATAACACGTCGTCAGATTGCAACACAATAAGCGATGGAACCCGGTTCAACCGTCCTATTAGAATACTCTGTGCTGCAGTGACAGGCCCTTCTCCTGTCAAAGCCGAACCTCCCAAGTGCATGTTGCTTATATTACGCAACGAATTAATATACGTCAGCGCGCGTATCCACAACGCAGTGATGTTTTCTGAAGGCTCGAATTCGACCTCAGACTCGGTCAAATACTGACTTAACTCTAAGTAACTGTAGCGCATCACAAACTCCGTAACGTCTGCCATGACGCAACACAAGACCCCTACGTAATGTATTCGCAAGCGCACGCGGCCTAACGAAGTCCCAGGCACTGTGTCGTAATGTCGCAATGTGTGTTCTTTTACATTAAACCTCAACAACTCACCAAGCAAAACAGCTTAGCAGAGTCGCGCAGCAATTGAGCCCGCATCTAGCAGACACAGTAGAAACAGGCTGCTAATCTTGGAGTTGCTAGGCATCGACCAAGGCCCAGTGCCACTTACCAGTACCCTTCCCATTAGAACACACACGTAATCCACGACATTGACACAGGGTTATCAAAGCTACCAATGATGTACGACAGAACTTGACAAAATAATTTTGTATAACATACTTTATCATACAAACCATGACAAATTGTACACAGGATATTTTCTCCACCGAGATATTTACACAGATTTACGATGCAAGATTAAGATGAAGATTACAATACTGCTGTGGCCGACACACGCGCACCACTTTATTCCAAAAAAAGGCAGGGACCAATCCCAAGTCGTACTGGGCTCGCGGCCGCGACAGCACATCCTCGACGTATCATCAACGAAAACTATTACTAAACCAAACCTAACTGAAAATACGTGGAAAACATAAACACCAAACTCAATTAAACGAAAGGAGAACTTACCGATGACACGGCTCAGGTGTGGTACCGCGGTCGCAAGCTAAACACAACCGCCCACGATCGGGCCCAGGAGAAGACTCCCTGTCTCGCCGACTTGAGCGTCTGAGCTAGACACGGGAGGGGGAAGGAGGGGAGAGCGAACACGAGAGCATCCGACGGCGGCCGAGCACGGCCGAAGTCCGCGCGGGTTATTCAAACCACTAGTCGCACAAGGCACACACACTAACTTCCTCCATAGCAACCTCACTGCCAGTCCAAGATATTGTATATTCAGCAGATCGTTAGGTGTGGTGAACCGGAGTCGCCGACTCCCGGTACAAAATTTTTTGCAAAAGTCTTGGTTTTGAAAATAGGAGTGCAATTGTTATGTGGTTGTGACTGTTATGCGGTGATTTACATTCTCTCAAGTAGAGCTCTTTCGATACCAAAATCTTGTTATCGGATGTCAATGTTATTAGTCTCAGTTATAAGTAATGGTTTATAATATCGGCCAAGTTTATTTAAATTATTTTTTAAATGTTAGTTACAACTTAAAAATAAGTCAGGCACTTTCCTAAATATCATGTTAATTCTCACTTTATACAAACAGATAGAGTGTTAATACCAACAAATATTATTTAAAATAAATGGTAATTTTTCTGAGATTTGAAGCTATGCAAATCCAGACAGCCTAGTTGATATTACACACAAAATAGGATTGCTGCTGATTGTTGGCCTTTGGTTAAATGAGCACTTAGCCCTCCAAAAACATTGTTGGTTTTGCAAGATCATTCCTAACCTCCTACTGTAGGCCTGTACATGCATAGCAAACTACAGTGGAATCCCTTTACTACGAAGTTCATAACATCACAAAAAATTGTCGTAATTACGAGTTGTCGTAAGAACAGAATAATTATATAAACAAACAATTTTCTTGGTTATTGACGTATGTGGGCTAGGAATAATAACAGTATAGTTTACCTTGGATAGTATCTCTGCTATTGTGAAACAAGACTGCCAAAAAGATAGGCATGTGTTTGTTAGGCATAACATTCAATAATTTTATTTATTTCATTATCTCCATTAGCTTTTTACTGTACCATTTTCACTTGCTACAGCACTGCAAAACATAAGGTAAACAAAACAAAAATGGATGTCTAGCGAGGCGGTAACTAAAATGAACAGCACTGCCAGCTCACTTGTGATTGGCTGAAACGAACAATGCTGCACTAGAAAGATCTTATGATTGGACTATCAAAATATGTGCGGCTGTTCTATATTACCCACGTTTTGAAGCATGGGAGTAGCATAAGGTCTGAATGACGGCGAGGGGAGTGAAGCCAAGAGGGGGGAAAGGTAGCCACCAAATTAACCATCCACCATACTGCTTTAACTCCAAATGTACACATCAGACTGGTAATTTTTATGGTAAATTAATGAATTATGATCTTTCATTGGTGTTTTAGGTAGAAAACTCTATAATTAGCTCTGTTTACACGCCTCCTAACTAATATTTCCTCAATTTTTTAATTAGTCGGCCATATTGATACCAGCCACATCAAGCATTTGTTTGGTTACACTCCCTGCGACATGCTCCATCTGGACCCTTCTAACATCTTTGTTTTGAAGTATTCAAAGTGACAATAATCGTTTTTAGTAAGAGTACAGTTTAGGTATTTATCCATTCCAACGTAAATTTCGCTAAAATTAAAACCTATCGTTAATAAATCATATCACAAAAACAAATAACACGACACAAGAAGTTTATGAACTTACTCGGGTTATGCTGGGTAGTGTAAAACTTCAACTCCAGGCGTTCAAAAAGTGATCCAAATGAAGTTTGTTTTTGCTGTGTTGCCATGATCTGACAAATTTAACGTGTTCTACAAACAACTCTAGCAGGTTAAGTTACGTAAATGTTACTTTTTAACTTCTTTCAGTATAACATAGACATAAAAAAAAGTATAGTGAGTTTGAAACTGATTCTGCAGTGCAGTTCGTTATCATAATTAAACATAGATGCATGCAAGTGATGCTGTGTACTCTGTCCACCAACCACATTCGTTTTCTCTTTCGTGCTGTACCAAGATGGCGTCCATAACAATTGAAGTCGAGCAAGTCACTGCAGCGTTGCCAGATGCAACTGCATTTCCATTGTTGGCGTATCTCACGTTGTTCAGTCTGCCAAGCTAAGCCGATGAATGATGATTATAACATGCACTTGTATTTAGTACGTTTACTTATAATTAAAAAAATGATTTTGCACTGTATGTTGATGATTGTTGCTCGTGAATCTCTCGTACTACGAAAGTGCTCATGATGATACCACTTGTAAATACCGAACATTTATATAATAAACTGCATACACAATCTGACGGTGCATTACAAAACACTCGTAATTACGAACGTCTCGTAATATCCCATACTCGTAGTAGCGGGCTTACACTGTATATAACAATAAATGTTTAAAAAATAACGTCACATTAGAAAAAATAACATTAACGTAATATTTCTGCATATGTATTGCAAATAGTTTTATTAAGAACTTATGCGTATTTTTCAATGTAAACAATATACAGAATAAAACTAAGTGTCTATATATGCATTTTCCTAAATTTACTGGAGTCACTATACAGTACTGTTGTAGCATTGCAGGACAAGGGGTATTTTTTATTTACTGGAGAATTAGTATTTGATGTAATATTAATTTTATAGTACAGTATAATATTTAAAGTTGTAACTTTTATTTCAGTGGTCTCGGTTCCAGAAAGGGAGAGTAAAGGCGTAGTTCTTTGTTTCCCAAATGATCTAGATTTTAGATAGGGTGTAATGTTTGTTGTTATGGCCAGGTGGCCACAGTAGGAGGCAGTAGCTTTGTTTTTTATTTTCATGTTCTGGTTTTTTCTGCGGGAGCTTTGGAGACATTTGTTTTTAATGCGTAGTTTCTAGTTTTGCCCTAGAGGGTTCTAGATAATGGAACGAATGACGAGAGTCGCGTCACCGAGAACCAGCCAATGAGAGCATTTTGTGTGGCGCCCCTTCGCCCTTCGTTTTGGAATGATTTTGTCCCACAATTTTTAATCAAAGTCGTGACGCGATCCGGACAGGACGTACACGGGGCTGCGGCCCAAATATTTCCATTAAGTACAGTTCGGGAGTGGCTAAACTTAACATGTACGGGTAGCACAGAGGTCTTTCCTGCTATAACCTTTTTTCGGACACCTTTAACTCTACAAAATTCGTTTCCACCTGTACATGTGGGCCATTAGGTGCGGAGAGCTAGTATGGCTACTCATTCTTCTTCACCGCGTGTTTGTACATTGTGTGCCAAGTTTTCTGACTTTGGTTTAATCGTCTGATGTAGTCGTGCTGTGTTTCTGCTTGTCATTTTCTGTGAACCGGATGCACCGTGCTAAGACTTGAACAGTGTATTTCGTGCCAATGTAAACTGAAATGTAATAAATTAGGAGTCTTGGATTAAAGTGATGTTCATTTTTTCGGGCCTAACCATTTTAAATTCATCAGGGTCTGTGTAAATTTCAAATTTGGCCTACAAATCAACGTAACCTTCAAAAGTACTGCAGAGAAATTCCAGAGTGCCTGACTACTGACCGGGAGACATGTACCAGTTTTAAACCTTGCCTTTTTGGGCTGGGTTTTCATCGAGCGGGTACATTTTTCAAGGAGGACTGGTGTGCTACACTGTAAACTATTCCCTTATTTATTGAAGTCTTCTGTCGGTAACTGAGAACAAAATCATGTGACCTTATTACAAATTTGGCACCTGTGCTAGGCTACTTATTTACTGAAGTTATAAGGCCGCTAAAGGACAGGTGTTTTCTGTAATAGCAGATGACACCAGTTAAACGGTAGTACAAGTCTCAGCCAAACAGGTTATTACTCTTTGTTTACTCATAGAACAAGTGGAAAATGTTATAAATGCTAAGTTTACGACAAATATTTTGAAAAGAATGCTTAATAATTATGATAAAGCTATGTATAAAATGATGCTTAGTTAGGCTTGTTTTTTTTGCGAGGAAAATTAACCTTTATAGTGCCAAGAACCGAAATATCTGCATTCATTGCTCGTGTGAAAAATGCCAGATGCAGATATATTGGCCCTGTATTTTTAAAAATATAATTGATAGGTTTTTTTAAAAGATATTTTTGTAGAACAAAATTTACTTACAATTGTAATGGATTAAGCGCATCAATGTGAGGAAAAACCGTAATTTTATATTTGTTTGAAATAGTGTTACTTTCATAAACGTTGTTTAATATTTTCGTTTTATGATAAATTTCAGCTCAGGAAATTTTCCCATACTGGTATTTCAAAGTTAAAATTTGCATGTTTTTTATTCTTATAAGCTGCAAAAACCAATGAACATATTAAAAGGAAAAAAATTCACACTCAAAGTAAATGTCACGGACCCCTTCTTTACATGTTTTAAAATCAATTATAAGAAACTTTTGTATTTTTAAAAAAATAATAGAGGCAATAAATTCATTATTTGAGACATTTTTGTAAAGCAAGAATATGTTGTGATGGATTTTACTACGTGTCAAGGAGTAGTCCGTCACATGTAGTTTCAGTGTGAATTTTTTTATTTCATTATGTCCATTGGTTTTTGCAGCTTATTAGAATGAGAAACATGTAAATTTTGACTTTGAAGTGTCTATGTGAAATCTAGCTGAGCAATTTTTTTTTTTTTGTGAAAGGAAAATGTACTCCCAAGTTATGTCTAGAAAACTGACACTGTTAAACTGTGTTTCTTGCCGGTATGTAATCCAATCCCCTGTCCATATTCAAGAACTTAAACTTCGGAAACCACCCCCA
>PNEQ01044111.1:0-40915 GCA_003012365.1 Medauroidea extradentata
TCTATGCCAATTTTGGTGGCTCTATCTCTTATATTTTCTAGTATTTTTCGAAAAATGTTTAAAAAATTATGTTTTTCAACGTGGCGTAGCTCCCTTAATATTTACCACAGAATAGTGTTGGTTTATATACCCCACCTTATTTTCCATAACGAATCCCCTCCCGGACTTTGGCACATGAATTCTGGTCCACCCTGTATAAGGCTATTCCTGGAATATCCTTGGACTGTAATTATAAAGTTGAAGGATTGCCCCAATAATGTGGGAGATATTCCTGAAAAATGCCAATAGCCCATCTGGTATATCCCTGGGACCTCTTGGAAATTGGATATGTCTATAGATAGTAGAATATCTGGGAACATGCATGTGGCATTCTCAAAACATTCACATGCTTGTGGCATTCTTAAGATATTCCAACATCCCTGTGAGGATAGGCATGTTGTCATCTCAGGATAATCTATGCTGGATGGGAAAACAATGCTCATTTTTTTATTGTTTTAATAACCTTTCATTAATACTACTGTTTTATATGCTCCTTTCTACTTATGATCCAAAAAGCATAAAGTTATTTTAGACTTCTCTACCTACCTCTACAACCGCCTTTCCTATATAAGTGAACATCAAATAGGAAATACCTGATATAAAGCTGATAAACTGTTAATAATGTCACGATGCTAAATTTTCGGGCATTTATTTATTAATTTTTTTTTTTTTTTAGTTTTTTCTTCTCATCCATACTAGAAATAGGTGGTAAAGTTATTTTGTATTATAATTTTAAAGAGTATTCTGTTCTTGGGAAGTCATTGCTTTACAGTTAGGATTCTGGAAATCTAGAGTGTTCTCTGAGAGTCTTTCGTGAGTTTTTATTTTAGTTTGTTGCCATTGCAGTACTAGTAGATTCTTTTGCGGGCAGTGTCCCGGCGGTAGTGTGTGCAGGCCGATGGCCTTGTATTAGGTTGTAGGTAGGTGGGGGTGTGGTGGTGGATGTGTTGGTGTCGCCAGGCGATAGTGTGATGTGGGTCCTTCTGGTACTTTCGGCATGCGGCGGCCTTCAGGGGGCACTGGACGCCTCTGTCAACACTCCCCCGCTCCCCTGTCCAACATTAACAGCTGTAGTAGGGCAGACGCATGGGCAAGAAGTGCACTGCAGCACATTTCTGTCGTTCCGCTCTCGGACAGTCCCCCGCCCGTGACGTCAAACGTCGCTGACGAGTGAATGCCCTGTGGGACAGAGAGGGTAGATGTTGCGCCAATCTGGAATGGTCGCTGCTGACCATTCCAGGAAGGTAAATCATGGAAGATTCTCGACGGCACAACTGCTAGTTATAAATACATGCCGGCCATGTTTTGATGGACTTTTTTTCGTGGCGAGCTTTTTGAGGACTTTTTGTTGAGCTTTTTCAATCATGAGACTTTGGAAGAGCTTTTTATGTTTGAGCATTTATTAGTACTTAGGCGAGCATAATGATGCCCCGATGGGCGAGGCGATGGCCTAAGGGCTAGGAATGTCGAATGGCAGGACTTAAGTTTAGTTAATTTTGTTTATTATCTATTTTATTTCTGCTAGTTATTTAATTTCTAAATATTACTATTTTAATTTTATAACGGGATAAGAAGACTTCGTAGCCCTGAGATGGATGGGACTTCGCTGGACAGGAACATCAAAATGATAAGTATTTTTTCTTGTTATTATTTCATTACTAAGTATTATTAATTCCCCTTTAGCTTTCGTGTTCGGTTTTCATTAGAATAGTCGTGTATACGTTTCGCGTGTATTTGTTGTTGGCCAGTACAGTCACCATTTATTACATGTTTAATTGTAATTTAATGACCTCGGGATTGTTTTGTAATGCTAGAAACCAATTTACTGTGAAGTGTCTATTCTTAATGTAATGCCTGGCTACAGTTCATCACACCATAATAACATATATTTGTAGTTTCAAGTAGTTAATACCTTTACCTAATTGTAACCTATTTTTGAATAACAATAATGTAATTTATTTTTGTATAATATTTTATTTTAATCTTTTGTAAAAAACTCAAATTATTTGAATTCTTTCTTTTATTTCAAGTAGTCGAACTGTAGTCCCCTTTAACACTAACTGATAGCCCCTTATTGCAGAACTAGTATCTTGATATACCGGTAATCACTTAAGTAATAATTATTGGTATGTGACACATGCATGGTGCAAGATAGGAGATGCGACCCGTTTTGGGACGTTAGTCTTATGTTCGATCTTCAGTATCCCTCGCAATAGATAGTTTGCCAAACGGAAATTATTATTTTCTTTCAGTTAGTTTGTTGTGCTCTACCATAAAATAACTTTATGTAGCAAAGCTACAAGGTGGAAGTTCTGTCTTTAATGTGTTTGTTTTTATTTTACTTAAGGAGCTACATACTGTATGTGTTTATGCCCTCCAGTGCTGTTTTAATAATTACAGAGTTTATTTTATCTTAATTGCTTATCGTTATGGTTCAGTCAAATACTTGTTTTATTTACTAGTGATGTTTATTTGCTTTCCACCTCGTAGGCTTGCATAGCTTAATAATTCAGATATACTTTCGTCAACCAGTTTACATCTCATTTTACAGTCAACACTTTAGCTACGAACAAGGAGTAACATAATTTTCAAGCAGACGATTCTGTCTGACTCTGTCTCCACATCTGCCTATTATTTTTACTTTATTTATTTTACTATGACCCAACTTCCATCGTGATAACATTTATGGTGGGAGTCGCCAGGCATCACTTTCGGTGGCGACTTTCATCGTAACAATATTTCACAACACCAAATTCTATTCAAACTCCTTCACTACTATCATGTCGAAAGTATGGAGCAGTTTGCCAACTGAATACAAAAATATTATGTTTTTTCTCAATCCTTTTAAAAATAAACGTCAAGAGGTACTAATTAGTGTTATGGTATATTTTTTCCCTTTCGTGTATAATTTATAACATTTATGTATTAAACATTTTCGTAGTGCAATTGGATTTATGTTGAATGTGAGAAGAGGCAGCCAATCCACATTTGTATCCATACACTGCGACAAAGACTTAACCACTATAGTGAAACTATAGTTGCACGAAATTTGGTGGAACATAGTTACACAACTGTATAAAAACTGCACTAAAATCATGAACTCAGGTTAATTGCTTTGTTACAACATGAAGAAAAGTAATGCGTCGTTACTGGTAGCAGTCAAAAACATCTGCCATAAAAACTTTGGCTACACAGGCTACGTGTTCTTTTATTTATTGTACATTTCAATGATATCTTGCAGATGGCCTTTTAAAATATGATAATAATACCCTATGAGGCAGTATTTCATGGCATTTTACATTTTTCTTGCTAATTTTTAAATTAACGACAATAATGTAATCTGGAAATAGCTAAAATAATTAACGAGCTAATGATAGACTACTAAGACATAGTTAATGGAAACACAACAAACAATCATGTACTAAACCAATTGACAGGGAAACTAAGAACTGTAAAACATTTGAGAAAGAGCAGAAAGTAATAATGTTTATTAACCAGGGAAACATCTTGCATTTGAATACCTTTATGGGGGTTTCAATGTATACCATTAATTCATGAAAAACTTTGATAACATCACTTTCTACAATACAACAGAAAAAACTATGCCCTGCAGGAATCAGCATAAATAACTAGGAAATAGGATTCGGTGGCTACCACTAGAAAACAACAGAAACTGTAAGAAGGCAACAGACTAACACACAAAAGAAAATTACAAGAGCCATTGGAAACTATTACAATATGCAAGACAGAAACTAACAAAACAATATAAACAAAAATAATGAGTACAAACCAAAAAACAAATAGAAATCAACAAAAAACAACAAACAATGAAACATAACAGAAACCAACAAAATACAACAAAAAACAACAGAAACCCAACAAAACCCAACAGAAACTAACAAAACCCAACAGAAACCAGCAAAACCCAACAGAAACCAACAAAACACAACAGCAAACAGCAACCAAACAAGAACTGAAACCAACAAAAAAAAACAGAAACCAACATAACACAATAGAAACAAAAGAAACAAAAAAAAGCAATGGAATGTAACAAAACACTACATAAACCAATAAAAACAAACCAACAGAAACCTACAACACAACAGGAACTAACAAAACTCAATAAAAGTCAACAAAACATAACAAACCAACCAAAAAATAACAGAAACGAAAAAAGGAACCGAAAAAAACAACATAGAAACCAACACTACACAGAAGATACCAATAATATACAACAGCAACCAGCAAATAGAACTAAAACCTACAAAAACAACAGAAACCAACAAAAACTATAGAAATCAAGAACACAACAAATACCAACAAAAACAATAGAAATTAACAGCACAACAGAAACCAACAAAAACAATAGAAACAAACAACACAACAGAAACTAACAAAACACAATAGAAACAAACAATGCAACAGAAACCAACAAAACACAAGAGAAACCAACAAAACACAACATAAACCAACAAAATACAACAGAAACCAACAAAAAGAACTGAAACCAACAAAAAACAACAGAAACCAACAAAGGAAAATAGAAACCAGCAAAACAACAGAAACCAACAAAACACAACAGGAACCAACAAAACCACAATAGAAACCAACAAACCATAACAGTTACCAGCAAAAACAATATAAACCAACAAAAACACAATATAAACCAACAAAACACAACAGAAATCAACAAAACGCAACAGGAACCAACATACCTATTCCCAACTAAAGCCACTGAACTATGGAAACCAACAAAACACGACAGAAACCAACTAAACACAAGAAGAACCAATATAAATCAATAAGAAACAACAGAAACCAACATACCTATTTACAGCTGAAACCAACATAAACAACAGAAGCCAATGGACCACTGCACAATAGAAACCAATAAAAAACAATATGAGACATCACAAACCACTAGGAAACAACTAAATCCAACAGATCTTCACACATCAGAAACCAACAGACACAATTAAATCCAACAGAAGCCACTAGGAAACAACAGAAACCAACAAAATACAACAGAAAACAAATGGAAACCATTTACAAACAATATAAACTAACATACGTTTGCATAACAGAAACCAATGTAAAGCGGCCATTTCCCATATTAAATACAACAGAAAGTACAACACAAACCAACAGACTTGCATTAGAGAATAACTGAATTTTTATTGGGTTTTCTGTTGGTTTCTGTTGTATTTTTTTGGTAGGTCTCAGTTACAGTTATTTGTTCCTAATATCAACAAGCAGTAACACACATTTACTCTCTCTGTCTGCATATTTAATACATGCTTAGACATATGGTGTTGAGCTTTGGGACACTTAAAGGTCCCATTCCTACCACGGAACTAAGAGTAAAAGAATTTTAGAAAAAAATATTAACTGCAATGTACAATAGGAGTGTTGTTCAGATAACAATACACATATAATTTCTATGTGGTTCATTGGTACTTTCAATCTCTTCAGCAGAAGGGCTGTTATAGAAGTTTCACAGAAGCAAGATATCATACTTCCAAGTGTTTGACTTCCAGTTTAAAATTCTGATCTGCATGTCCTGGGCTGTAGATTCTGAAATCAAATAATTTGTTTTCGTTCATTAAATGTTATGTCTCCACTGTGTTAACGGAAACACTTTCACTCCAATTGACCATGTTAATTTAACTAGTTAATGATGAACACTTAACCTTTATTTCAGAATTTAAATCAAATTTCAAAAAGATTAGAAAAGTTATTCCAGTTACGAACATAGGTTCTAAATATATTAACTATTCTTTTACGACTTGAATATATTTTTTGTTAAAGATTAACATTAGTAAAAAATATAATAATTCTTTACATAAGAGATCATATAAACAAGCTTTTTTTTTTGTTGTGCAATGTAAACAAAACTCTCGTATAAATTACTTTCTTAGTTTGACTAGCATTCTTCCACGGCTTTGTTCGCGAGCATTACTCATAACTGGTAACATTTACTTTAGTTGAAAAAAACCTCTTTGTACACCACATTGGTACTTCAGTCATCAAGTGACATAATGACAAAGCTACAAATTGAGCTAACTCTGCAGCAGAATAAGTAACTATAGCTGTCCATGCGAAAAGCAGTCTTAACTTTGTCCCTGCCACTAACAGCGACTTCACCGGCACCTTATTTATAGCACTGCAAAGTTGACGTTATGGGGTAGTTACAGACACTTAAATGTAATATGTTAATCGAATGAAAAACGTTTGATTTACCCTGTGCACAACAACCATTGGTGACGGTGCACTGTATTACATATTTTCAAAATATTCACTTGAAGTTTAATGCCATTAGAATGTTTTGGCGGGAAAAGGTTTCGCAGAAAACGTATTTGGTGCCTCAACCTTGGGATTAGTGAGATAATATATTATGTGAGCTGATGTTGTCAAGGGACCTAAATGGAAAGTGAGCTACATAATCCCTTTGCCCCTTTTAAACGACTACGTACAAATTGAACTAATTTGATCTGCTTTGCAGTTTTTATGTGTCAGAACTGAAAGTTCGCATGCAGTTTTTAACGGAATTCGAGCCCAGAACCTCCCGGAATGTAGACCTGATCTACAAACAACGTCGAAATAATTCATGAAAACAAATATAACTTAAAAAATAAAATATTAATGTCCTAGGCTCATAGAGATTGTACAATACAGCATCTCGATATGTTTCTGTAGCGTGAACTCCTTCATAATTTATTTCTCGCTGGTCGTACTGGCTTTTCGGATCATCTGCCCTGAAAGTTCACAAATGTAGTTTTATTCTTAATAATCCTGTTATCTTATAAGATAAATTTACATATAATTTTTTTAAATTCTTATGTAAGCGTCACTCTGACGCGAACAACTCCTCCATATCTCCATTGGTTAGATAGATATCATGGGTTGATGAAAAACAAATTTGGTGTTTTTTCTCCCATTTGGGCGTGGAATTTCCTAATACTTTAATTTCACATCTTAGACATTTGTATAAGTATTCAACTGAAGTGCAAATCATGACGGTAGCCGGTTCAGTCGAATCAAAATCTATCATATATTAAAATACACACATGACCCCTGCACAGTACTGAGAGTTCGAATTTCGAAAAATCTAATAAAAATGTTTGCGATTATTTTTGTAATCATCATCATGAAACAAAAATTTACTGTAATTCTCGACGGGTTCGATAGATATCTAGAATTTATCTAAAATACATTACAGGTCTTTTCACCTCCTAAGAGAGTGAATTTCGAAAAAAAAAAAAAAAAAAAAAAAACAACAACTTGAATCACATTTTAGAATACTTAACTGGTGTCTCTTGGACGTGAAGAACACGACAATAGCCCCTTGGGTTCAAGATATATCGACGATTAATTAAAAACATATTTCATCATTTTTCATCCCTTTTCACATCCTTAGGTGGGGAATTTCGAAAATTCGTGAAATTATTTTTCAGGTAATTGAGTAAGCATCAATCTTAATCAAAAATCACGTCGCTATAATATCTATAGAATCGATATACGTCTATTGTGAATCGAAAACATATTTAACCCTTTTTTAACCTCTTTGGGGCCGATTTTAGAAAAAAGCATCTATCTACAGCAAAGAGCACTTCGATATCTCGATTAGTTTGATAGATATAGAAGAATAATCGAAAACACATTTAAGATATTTTCACCACCTTAATTAAAGAATTTCGAAAAGTTTTGGAGTCCTGTCGTAGACATTATTTTGTATAAGTAACCAATTGAAGTAAAAATCACGACGAAAACCAATTGTGTTTAAGTGATATAGACAATTCATAAAAAAAACACATTTTGCCCGTTTTTACTGCTTGGGGGTCGAATTTCAAAATATCCTAAAACAATTTTTTTGGGGTATATGCGTAGGCAACATTTTGAAGTGAATACCAACTCTCTATCCCGAAGGATTCGATAGATATCGATAGTTAACCGGAAAAACATTTAAGGTCTTTTCACCCCCTTAAATGTTTAATTTCGAAAAATCCTTAAATTTGCTACTACGCATTTTTATGGGTGTCCTACTAAAGTAAAAATCACAATGATTGGCCGTCTGGTTCGAGCTCTATCGACGTTTCTTTGGAAACACATTTCACCCATTTTCACCCCCTTAGAGGTCGAATTTCAAAAATTCCCTTCATAGTGCTTGCCTACGACCTGAGGGGAATCACCACAAAAAATTTCACGACTCTAGGTCCAGTGGTATGTGCTGCAGTTCGATATGTCAGTCAGTCAGTCAGTGTTCATTTTTATGTATAGATAAGTGTGAAATTTATAATCATTTTTTACATATGCCGATCCAAATTTGGCACGAACTTAAAGATTCCTTCCTAGCACAAAACAGGTCACTGAAGTTTAAAAAATTGTCTCACTCTCCTCTTCACTTACAACATTTCAAAACTTAGTTCTCGTCGAATGATTTTGGTGGTCCAAAAATAGGAAATCGCCTACATTCATTTTTTGGCACTTTGGCTGTGTCCCAACTCAAGAGTACTCTCACTCTACAATCTCCTTCTCGCGCCCTCTGGTTCCCTCTGGTTCCCTCTGGCTCCCTCTGGATTTCTTTATTCGAATTAAGATTTCCAGTCTCGCATTATGCTCTCGGAAAACTGCATTCTAACGGGAATTTATTGTAAAAATGCAAATAAATAATAAGCGATACTTCACAAGGATTTTGATATTTCTTAAAACTAAATAAATGCAAAACACTACACGACTTCACTCCTGATAAAATTACATTATGTATCGATGCACTAAGGACACTAAAATTTGTTTAACAACAATATATATCCATAAATATATCAATGCATCTGGCATCATTAATTGTTTTGTACGATACATTTTCGAATCTCAATTTATTTCATTTAATTTTCAAAATGTTGAATGAACTGCACTATGATTTTTATGAATATCTTCAACTATGTCGTGTTTGTAGCTATGCCTATATGATTTACTTTCAAGGATACGAAAATAAACAGGATGAAAAATCGGGATTTTGAAATAATTACGACAGTATGTTTAACGCAATTAACTACGATTATTATGTAATTTAACAAAAAAATTTAATACAAGAATGGTTGTTTAAAAATAATGAAAAAAAGAGTAAAGAATAACTCTTCCCAATACATTAATAATTGTGGTTAATCTTAAAACAATATCTCACCCACAGAGAATGCGAAAGTGAGTAGCATTTAAACATCGCTGTTCTCTATCCCTTTCGCAAAATCTCTTATTTCAAAAGGATACAAGAGAGAACTATACCTGGCAATGGGGATAGTGCCTATAAAAAACAATTTAATATTTACATGATTCTTTCAACTTATTTTCGCACCAAATCCAATAACGTTAAGTAATAATAACGTGCACACATTAAATTTCCAGTTGTTGAACTTTGAAAATTCCGTACTTTCAAATGCCGCCATAAACATTGAAAACAAATTTTTACTGGCTAACACGCGTATGACGAAATCGGACAGTTGTTTTCGTTTGCCGCAGCCAACCAGGCATAATATGTTTAGAGATTTTCGCAAATTAAAAAAACTGGTTATATTTAATGGTTCCGGTTACTAAAAAGCTAACTCGGGACATTTACTCGCAGTTAATGCATGCCCGATTGTATTACTTTCAATTAATAGCAAAGATTTGCCTGTCACTTGGCACTGAGTTGATAGGACAGAGGACAGCATATTTAATTTATTTTTACGTTTTAGTGTTTGGTTTGAGTTTGTCACTTTAATTCAAATTTCGGAGTGACAACTTATTTAAAATAATTTTTTTTTTTCGGATCCAGTCAATAATAATACATTTTGGTTTGAAATGTCAAGCGATTAAAGTTCGTATGCGTCCAAAAAGTGAATCTACCGAGCTATGAGTTTGAATGCGCTTAAGGAAACCTGGCTTTAACAGACTGGTGATAGAACATTCTGGCCGTGCAAGTCGGAAAAATAATATAACAGATTAATATTTCTATTAAAAATTATTTTTCTTCCCAATAATTATTATGTTTCTAGTGAGTCGCTGCTGTATCACAATATAATCTTTCGCAAGATCCCGCCCACCTCTCGAATTATTGGCCAATCACGGGTGCCTTGGGCTCGCCTAATGGCTAAGTGTTTCAACAGGCGGGGTGGCCGCACAGCGGAACAGCAAAATCACAGAGATTTGAACGGACGTCGAGATTTGGTAACAACTTTTAAATTAACAGCGCTTATCTATTTTATGATGACCGTATCATACTGTACACAATATTGTTGCGTGCCATGTACCTGGAGGCCGGTGGTCGGCAGCTATTTCGTAACATTTTGTGGACTGGCCCATGATTCACGAGCCGGGTGGCTATGTGATAAAAGTCACGCCGAAGCTACGTCATAGATACATGTCCCAACTGCGCTTTTACCCTGCGAAGCGGCCTACGAGACTCAAATCACGTCCGAAACATGATGACATGTCTATTTTTAGATCCCTGAAATGCGGTTATTCCCCGACAGTTTCGAAAAGTATAAAAGCGCAGAATCGGCACATTTGAAGAGAGTTCGCTATTGGTCGTGCTAGAGGAAGGTGCTACGCCTGTGGAGAGAGACTGGTGAAGACATCTTGGTGACGTCAGAGTCTACTGTGAGGCGGCAGGCGGCTACCTTTGGAGCAGTGTTGGACGAACCAAGAGGACTGCTGCGGCGGGCTGACAGGCGAAGAGGAGGTGTGCGATGGGAGTCGAACCGAAGACCTCAAGAGTGAAGACAACGTTGCACTCGGGGTGCTGCGCAGCACATGGCGATTCATCACCACTGCGGACTATTAATGTTGTGCACTGTCACTATTTGAGAGACTGTTGATTGGATATATGACTGAATTTTATCGTGATTTGTACTGTTTAATTAACTGATGGTAGACATTGTTTTGTACTTTGATTGTCAAAGTTAATTAACATGTCTGTGACACAGAAGTAATTGTGTGCATAACTAATTGTGTTGTGAAAGTTGTAGTTGATTACTGTTTTGTGTTTTAGTAAGCTTTGATAGCTAGTAAATCAATAACTTAATTCAACTCTTTTATTTCTAATTATAAGACCTCTATCCCAAAAGAATTCATGGGAATCGCCCACGCATAAAGTTTTTTTGTCTTAAACTTGTAACACTGGTGTCAGAAGTGGGATAGAGGCATAAAGAAAATTCAATTATTAATTCTGTAAATTCAATCACTGCACACACTTACTATTAAATTGAGCCATTTTAATTTTTTTGTTTAAATTTCAATTGTAAATGTGAATGATTACAAGAAGCATGTCAGCGGAAATAGAAGTACTAGAGGCCCTCATTGAGGGAATAAGTGGCCAAATCAATTCTGTCAGAGATAGTGTAAATGCAAATGTTGATAGTGTAAATGAAAATGTTGATAAGAAAATAGAGAATGTTAGTAATCTTGTAGACAGTGTAAGTGAAAAGGTAGACAAAGTGAACGAAGTGATGGACAGAAAAATAGACGATGTTAAAGAAATGGTGTACCAGGAAACAGAGGCTGTAAACGAAAAGGTAGACAGCGTAAAAGAAGAGATGGACTATGTGAA
This sequence comes from Medauroidea extradentata, assembly GCA_003012365.1. Taxonomy (NCBI): domain Eukaryota; kingdom Metazoa; phylum Arthropoda; class Insecta; order Phasmatodea; family Phasmatidae; genus Medauroidea; species Medauroidea extradentata. Next base: position 11,621 of record PNEQ01044111.1, read on the forward strand.
AAATAGCATGCAGCAACAAATGGATCAGCTGAAGAAGGAGTGTCAAGAACTTCTCCATGGTAAAGAGGATGGCCATCTTGTTACCGGAGAAGAGAAGGTCATTGCTGAATCAATACCTTATGGCGGCGAAGAGAAGACCACGGAGTTTTAATCTATATTAACAACCAGGCAGAAAATGGGCTGCAACATGTTGATGTATCTAGTGTACCTGCATCGAACGTTGGAAAAGGGATTTCCGTCAAGCCTGCTCCTTACGATGTCCAGACTCCATGGCGAGAGTACCAAAACCATTTAGAGATTGTGGCGACCATAAATGGTTGGTCTGACCAGCAATGTGCGTACTATCTTGCAGCTGTGCTGAGGGGACCTGCCCTCAGTATACTCCAGTGGCTTCCAAAAAAACAACGTCTGGAATACCCGACATTAGTTACTTCACTGGAGCTGCGCTTCCGAGGCAAGTACTTGAGACATGCCCACCATGCTCAACTAAGGAGCTGCACCCAGAAATCAGGGGAGCTACTGCAAGAATTGTGGCAGGACATTGTGCGACTAGCCCATTTGTCGCTCGAGGGGTGTCCAGAACAGGCACAAGATATTATAGCAGTCGACTTCTTTGCTGATGCCATTGCCGAAGTAGAGGTGCGCCAAGCAGTGCGCCTTGCCCCCCCCCCCCCAAGGACTATGCTGGATGTCCTGGCCTGAGCACTGGAGGTCGAATCTGCAAGACGGCCATCAACTCGGCATGCTGTATGGGCAGTCGCACTGTCGGGCAACGAGAGAGACAACAGCCTAGAGAACATCCTGAAGAGAATGGAAACCACAATAAATGCAATCAATTCACTCCGATTACACCCCACCCTCGACAACATTGGCGACCAAGCTGTTGGGAATGTGGAGAATCCGGACACCTCAGAGCCCAGTGTCCACGGTGGTTACAGAAGATATGAAGCCAAAAGCAGGATGAGACTGTGCGATCTGGCCAGCCCTCGGGAAACATGTAAGCACCGGTCTTAAGGGGTAAAGGTCGGTCGGTACGGGAGATAAGGCAACAGTATTTATTCAGGTATGCTCAGTAAAGCAAGAGTTTGATGCAATCCCAGTGGAGGGCAGTCAGGATAATGTTTATTGCAACCAACTGTTGTCAGACTGGACATATTGAAGTCTTATCCCCAGCAGTCATGGGACCATAATTACAAAGCTTTCTGACGACAGTGACAGGCGAGACCACACCAGTGAAGGGGAAGAAAAAGGTACAGTTGAAGTTGGGTGACCTCTGCATTGAGCACGAAGTGTACATAGCCGACATAGAAGATTAATGTTTATTGGGCCTGGATGTGTTGCGCAAGTTAGAGTGCTGTATAGATACTCGGTCAGGAGTACTAAGGACTGGTAACTGAGAACTGGTAATGATGCCACGAAGCGAACTATCCAAGTCAACCATCTGCCAAGTGGTCTGTTGTGAGACCAGTATTTTGCCAGCATCCAGCGAGAATGTCATCCCCGCACGGTGTCGAGGTAATTTTGTGCGGCGTATAGCTCTGGTCGAACATATGAGAAGAGGAAGCAGCTTACCTGATGAGGTAGTGGTAGCAAGAACATTGATTTCGCCGAGTTCTGGAAATTTACCTGTTCGAATGGTCAACTTGTCGAACAGGGCAATCCCCCTTGAGAAGGAGGCCATAATAGGTGTGCACAAACATGTCTCACAAATAACTACAACCGACAAAGAAGCCATCAAGTCAGGCGACCTTAATGGGACTATGCTAGAACCACTCAAGGAACTACTGACTAGAACTGGAGAAAATCAGAACTGAAGACAAGAAACGGCTGTGGCAGAACTTCTGAAGAAAAACAAGAAAACCTTTTCACGTGAGCCACTTGACCTTGGCAGAACATCCCCTGCACAACACCACATTGATACAGGAGAAGCTAGGCCAATCAAGCAACCTCCAAGACGACTGCCTCTTGCTACACAAGAGACTGTGGATGGCATCTTGAAATAAATAAAGAACTTGGATGTGATTGAGCCGTCGGTCAGCCATTGGTCATCACCTTTTGTGCTAGTTAAGAAGTCTGATGGGTCCACAAGATTTTGTGTGGATTACCACCGGCTGAATGATGTGACCAAAAAGGACTGCTACCCCCTCCCCCAGATTGATGACACACTGTACAGCTTGACAGGGTCACAATGGTTCTCTACACTTGACATGAAGAGTGGCTACTGGCAATGTGAGGTGGCACAATAGGACAGGGAGAAGACAGCCTTTTCTGTGCAAGGGAAAGGAACTTGGCAGTTTAAAGTCATGTCGTTTGGGCTACGCAATGCGCCTACTACCTTCGAACGACTAATGGAAAAGATCCTACCTCTAGATATTTGCCAAGTTTACTTAGAGGATATTGTGGTCACAGGTAAAACATTTAAAGAACACCTTACTAGATTAGATTCCGTGTTCCAGAAAATGGCTGCTGCAAATCTGAAGCTGGTTCCCAAGAAGTTCCAGCTGTTCCAAAATAAAGTTAGTTTCCTAGATCATGTGGTATCAGCTGATGGAATCCAGGCTGACCCAGAAAAATCCAGGGCAGTAAAAGATTGGGCACAACCAACAGACAGGACAAAGGTAAGGAGCTTTCTTGGACTCTGAGCTTATTATCGGCTGTTTGTACATGGATTTGCTAATATTGCCAAGCCACTACATGAGCTTACTGAAGCTTAAAGAAAATTTCTGTGGACGCCTGAATGTGAAGCCTCTTTCAGAAAATTAAAATAAGTTTTAATGTCCCCTCCAGTTTTGGGCTTTTCCGATAATGAAGGCGAGTTTATATTGGACACAGATGCGAGTGATGTAGGCATCGGTGCTGTGCTATCACAGGTTCAAGATGGAGTAGAGAAGCCTCTAGAATATTTCAGCAAAGTGCTGCAGAAACCAGAAAGAAATTATTGTGTCACTCGCAGGGAGCTATTGGCAGTGGTGAAGTCCATATCACATTTCCACCACTACTTATATGGCGACAATTTATTTTGCGAACTCATCATGCTGCTCCACGCTGGCTACTGAACTTTAAGAATCCCGAAGGACAAATAGCTCGATGGATACATCACCTTCAAGAATACAACTTTGATATACAACACCATGCCGGTCGTTCCCATAATAATGCAGATGCATTATCCTGCAAGCCTTGTGACCCCAACTGTCGTCATTGTGAACGGCAAGAGGAGAAGAGCGGAGGAGTACATTATGTTAGAACAACAAGACTTCAGGCATCCATGGCAGATGGGAAGTTCTCCTGGTTTGACGACAAGATAAGAGAAGAACAACAAAATGACCCAGACTTGTGCCCAATACTGGATTGGATAGAGCAGGACCACCGACCAGAATGGTAGGAGCTATCTGAGAAGTGTGCTACAACTTAAGCATATTGGACCCAGTGGAATTCAAGGAATGGTGTCCTCTACCGGAACTGGGAGAGTGCAGATGGCAGACATGAACACCTACAGTTGGTCCTCCTAGAGAACAATATCCCAGAGGTACTGAAAGAGCTCCATAATTCAGTGTCAGTTGGCCATTTCGGCACTAATAGACACTCAACAAGGTTCGAGAGAGGTTTTACTGGCTTCATTGCCGGGAAGATGTCGACTGATGGTGCCGAATGTGTAACACTGTGCTGCAAAGAAAGGTCCTAGGGTCAGAGGCCGAGGTCGTCTCCAGAAGTACAATGTCAGTGCCCCATTCGAGAGAATGGCGGTCGACATCTTGGGTCCCTTGCCAGTAACTGAGAGAAACGATCGGTACTTATTGGTAGTGCAGGACTACTTCACCAAATGGCCAGAGGTTCTTCCCATACCGAATCAAGAAGCCAGCACGGTGGCTGATGCACTGGTTGAACATGTGTTCTCAAGGTTTGGGGTGCCATTGAAGCTTCACTCGGACCAAGGGCGGAATTTCTAAGCGGCCCTTTTCCAAGAAGTGATGAGGATAATGGGTATAAAGAAGTCCGAACCACTCTGCTACATCCACAGTCTGATGGAATGGTCGAACGCCTAAATCGCACCCCGGAGCAGTACCTGTCCACCTTTGTATCTGATAATCAAAAGGATTGGGAATCAAAAGTACCACTGTTTCTGCTAGCATACCACTCTGCTGTTCATGAAGCAACTAAGGTGACACCATTAAGGATGCTGTTTGGAAGAGAGCTCCGTCTCCCAAGCGACCTGGTGTTCGGACGACCAGCGGAGGAAGACCAGATTGCGTCCCCAGTGTATGCCATCTAGTTACGTCGCAAGTTGGTTCATACTCACAACTTTGACCGGCCACCCCTTAGGATCAACACCGACAGGATGAAGACTTGCTACAGTTGGAATGTACCAGATGAAACATTCCAAGAAGGACAACTGGTGTGGTTGTACAACCCTCAGAGAAAGAAGGGGTACTGTTCCAAGCTGCAGAAGAGTTGGGAAGACTCTTATGAAATAGTGAAGAAGATCGATTTATGTGGTGTTTTGGATTGTTCGTCGAGGCTCTCGGGCGAGAGGACCTAAAGTTGTACACATCGACAGATTGGCCCTCTACGATGGATCTGAGGCTGCTGTGTCTGTTCGGGACGAACAGACTTAAGGAGGGGGCAGTGTTGCGTGCTATGTACCTGGAGGCCGGTGGTCGGCGACTATTTCGTAACACTTTGTGGACTAGCCCATGATTCACGAGCCGGGTGGCTACGTGATGGAAGTCAAGCCAAAGCTACGTCATAGAAACCTGTCTTAACTGCACTTTTACCCTGCAAATCAGCCTACAAGACTCAAATCACGTCAGAAACATGATGAAATGTCCATTTTTAGACCCCTGTAATGTGGTTATTCCCCGACTGTTTCGAAGAGCATAAAAGCACAGAATCGTTACATTTGGGGAGAGTTCGCTATTGGTCGTGCTAGAGGAATGTGCTACGCTTGTGGAGAGAGACTGGTGAAGACATCTTGGTGACGTCAGAGTCTACTGTAAGGCGGCAGGCGACTACCTTCGAAGCAGTGTTGGGTGAACCAAGAGGACTTCTGCGGCGGGCTGACAAGCGAAGAGGAGTTGCGCGACGGGAGTCGAACCGAAGACCTCAAGAGTGAAGACAGCGGTGCACTCGGGGTGCTGCGCAGTACACTGCGATTCATCACCACTGCGGACTATTAAGGTTATACACTGTTACTATATGAGAGACTGTTGATTGGATATATGACATAATTTTATTGTGATTTGTACTGTTTAATTAATTGATGGTAGACATTGTTTTGTGCTTAAATTGTAAAAGTTAATTAACATGTCTGTGACGCAGAAGTAATTGTGTGCATAACTAATTGTGTTGTGAAAGTTATAGTTAATTGCTGTTTCGTGTTTTTGTAAGCTTTTTGAGCTAGGTAGTATATAAATAACTTAATTCAACTCTTTTATTTCTAACTATAAGACCTCCATCCTAAAACATTTAATGGGAATTACCCACACATAAAGTTTTTGTCTTAAACTTGTAATAATATATTGAAATGACTATTGAATACATAAACAGTATTGTTTCTGCAAATAGGAGATCGTTTTAGATCTCGTCTTGTAGAAACCACGCCGAGTCCGCTTTTATTATCATGCGGTGTTGTAGTGAATATTGCATTTGGCATAAATTCAGTTGTGTTTCTGACAAAGTAGCTACTGTAGGCCTACATGTATATTACTCAATGTAGTTCACACCATACCCGTCCTTACCTCATAAACAACTGGATTTAATGCGATTTCACGAATTAAACGAAAGTTGCTGTTATAGAGCCAGAGCAAACAGACACGCGATAACAAGTCCAATGACGTCACAGGTGTTGGCACTCGTATTTACTGAGCTAAAATATAGGTACTTTATTTATTTGTGATTTTCTCGAGTTATACAGATGCGAATAAACAAATTGTGGTGCCATCATTCATTAAATTAAATTTACTTTTAAATAAAAATAGAATTAAAAATAGGTAATTTCCCCACTAGGACACAGTCAAAGAGTAGTTAAGCTTAGTATTCCAGGAGCCTTAATACTGTGGACAACCCCCATGTAACCCTGACATGCCCATTGGTTATAAGTAGCATCACTTAGTAACTATTGTATGAACATTGACATTATTTTGACCTGACACTTCTTCTCTCATGTTTAAAGCAGTCTTATCTCGAGTGGTGCCATTAGCACCTTTAATTTTTGTGATTAAATAATATTCTTACATATACCATTAAGGGTTGAGCACTTTTAGATCACATAATGGTGACACATTTCTAATTTTAATTTTGTTCGCTTTTTTACATCTATTGCTTTTAAAATAACCACTTTTAGACTCTTACTGTGAACTTCTACCTTTATTCTTCTAATTGTGATGGTGTGCTGAACCTCTCAACTGTGATAGCTTCTCCACAGTTTAAAATAGTATAGTAGCACAGAATTCTTACTGACATGTATAGACCTACATGGAGGATGACTCGCAGAAATTTTTAAGAATCTATTATTATAGGCACCAGCTGGTCTTTGCAGTTGGGTCTCAGACCAGTACACGACTTTTGAGACCATCAGGGCCATGGTCGACTTGTTTTCTATGCAGTGGATATGTTCGACATCAAAATCGAATGCCTGCATGAGAATCGCTAATCAGGTCAGTTTGCTTCGTGATTCGCGCATGTTGTGCAGCCTTACTAAGCTCTTGTTATCAGTACAGAGTGTGAAATGTTGGTATTCTGGGTACAAATAATACTTCTTCAGTGCCCACAGTATATAGCCAGACATTAGTGCTCATTCACATTATACCACCTTTCTATGCTGCTGAACTTAGCACTGCCCTAGTCCATGGCATTGCACTCGCCATCGTTTCCTACCTGGTAGAGTACTTTGCGTGCGAGGTGACGACAGTTACAGGAACTTACCTTCACTGTGTGGAAACCCTCTAGCAGTCTTCAATAAATGATACTTGATGGCGGTAAACGTCACAGTGAGTAGTGCTGTGATGGTGGCAAAGTTACGAATATATTGGCATAACCAGTTAATTAGACCAACAATTTTTGTGAGCTGTTTTCGTGTCCATGGTGCTCCCATTCCTCGGCAAGGTTTAGATGTTCGGAGCCCTGGTCGATTACCTTCTTCATCGACAACATGACCAAGGAAATACAATTTGGTTTTGCCAATATTGGTATTTATGGTTGACACAGGTAAGACCTTGACGCGTTGCCGTGCGCTGTCGGTGAGTGGTGTTGCCATGGGCGCCAGCTTCCCCGGGATTTACCGGGCGGAGAGCCTGAGAGGGGGTCGTTCGACCGTCAGCCATAGGGGCACAGTAACGTAGGCGTACATGTCAAGACACAGGGGTATTCACTTGGTGTGCATATACATGGAATCCTAACCTTGTCAGAGCCAGATTAGACGCTCAACACAGATCCCTCTTAAAGGCCTAATGAGGTAAACACTTTCACAAGAATGTGGTCGAGACCAATGTTCAATTTCTTATTTACTTACGTAACACGATTTAAGTTGCACACGTGCGCCGCAGATTGCCCCGTACACATTGAGGTTCCCTGGCCGACACACACAGGATACACTTGACTAGGTTAACTTTACCTTAGTCACTACACACAAATTATTAAAATGGAAAATATTACGTTACATGTTAAATTTACGTTGGGAACTAGGGCTGCACGGCTCTGAGGTGAATAGCAAACGGTTCCGGTATTAATTGAGTCTATTGCAGCTAAAAATCAGTATGACAACCTTGAAGACCTCAGAGCACGCGACACGCGTGCGCCCCGACCGAGCTCAACACCGAGACTGAATTGCAATATGGCGAGCACGTGGCGATCTCTCTCGTGCGCGCCATTCGCCAAATAAAAAGTTAAAAATAGCTTGATATTGTTTTTGATGAAAGTACACACACAACACTGATGGAAATAATTAATAAAAATTTACTATGATGAAACACAGAGAATAGATAAACATTTTAGACACTCGTGGATGATAAAGCTCGTAGTAAAGATATTAATGAAACAATTACACAGCACTTGCGTTTGTCGGTACTTAATTGTTTTTGACGTGCCGACAGAACACACACTAGAAATCCTTTTCACAAACTCTTTTCAAAACATAAAAACCTGACAACAAAAATTAAAGTACTTCCTTATACGTCTTTTTGGCGCGAGTATGCTGAAATTAACCACGTTACTACGGGAGATCTCTTAAGTTCCTTCCCGTTGACCGTCCCCACTTCAATTCCCTGTTGGGTCATTAAAACTGAAATGTTTGGAATGTTTATCATTACGCTGGTGTGCTACACTGACCAGTTACAGACTAAAACCTACGTGTCACTTATGTGGCTAATTTCTCCATGAGGAGAGAGAGTTCGACTAAACGACCAATGGCCGGTGATACTACGAATGTCTTGTAATTTTTGTGCTAATTGGTTTGTTCATTCGTCGTGTGGTTAATGAGTTACCTCTTGGTAATTTTTGCCATGTGGGTGGGCGTGATCCGATATGCGGATGTGGTGTTCCCGTTCCTACCTGGCTGATGATCCATGCACACGTCGTCGGGTGCACAGCTGACGTAGGGTGCGCGGGGGCACTGTTGACGGTGATGGTGGCGCTGTAGGGACAAACGGGCTAGGGTGGTTGGCGTCAACCTGCTACTGCGAAGTGCTCTAGAACGAAGGCCAAGTGTCTCTGATGGTCATCCCAGTTATCCGACCACACGATGACTTCTAGTTTGACAGTCGCAAACTTCTCTGTGTGCCCATCTTGGACTTGGACTATGTTCTGTTACGCTGCTGGTGTGCACTTTAAATAGAGTGGCATGGCTCGGATTTGACAACAGGTGCTGTCGGGCAACATGAAAGCCATTTTGTACCTATTTTCCATGGCGACCACACCTGCCGGTGTCCGAACCGGAGATCGAAGGATTACATGCTCTCATCAAATCCAGGGTACTTGCTATGTTCATGACCAGTGGTGCTGAGTTTTATGGGATTTTGTTGACTGGGCAGAAATCCATGCAAATTCTCCAACTGCTGTCTTTTTGGGGCCAGTGTGATGGCAAGATTTTAATTACTTTCTGAGGGTTCGGCCACATAATTGTTTATCATTTTGGTGCACCTGCTCCTCAATGAACTGGCATTGATGTACGTGGTGTTGTTTCGGGGTGGTGAATGCACAGGTTCATCATGGTTAGTCGGAATGGAGTGTTTTGCCACTGTGGTGAGGTGCAGTGGGTCTATGTATGCAAACACATCGCCACATTTTTTCAGAACGGCCGGACTGGCCCCTCGTGTTTCTTCGGAACTGCATGCTCGTAGTCGTTATGCTTGGCTGTGAATAATACACAAGGTTGATAGTAGGCCAAGTGATAGATTGTTTTCAGCTGGATATACCAGAAGGCAATGTGGTCGTGCACCAGTTCAATGGAAACCTCCTGGTGTATCAGCCATGATATGCTAAGAATGAATTCCTCTCTGAGGTTTGTGATAACTTTTCCATCCCTTCATCACAGTTGGTCAACATCACGACATCTGTCCCAGTGGTGTGTCCAGTGATATTGTGCATGGCAGTGTTTACTGTTTGTGTATACCAGTTTGGACATGATGTTGCATAATTTCCCCTAATGAAATTATGTAAAGCTGCAGTGCCAATCAGGGCCAAAACGGGCTGCTGCTTCACTTCGATGGAAATTCAAAGTAGACAATCATAACTTTGATAAATTTTGCCTTGATAGTTTGGTTCAATTTAGACTGCTGGCTGTATTATATATTATATTTTCCAGCTTGCTGTTATGAGGATAGGAAAGTGGGGATTTCCCCAACCCTGTGGCGAATCGTACCGGACGATGCCGCTGCTGTTTGTATATTAAGTACATCGTCACACCTGTGGCCAAAAAAAAAGTATTCTATCTTTAAATATTTTACTAACATATAAGTATTATATGAGTACGTGAACAGATGTACCAGTATTTCATTTCGTAATTGAAGCTGTGAATGTTGGAGTGAGTAGAGACCTAATGGTTTCTGGCAACAGCGAGCCAGCAAGCGGGCATCTGGGTAAACGACTGAGTTCAAATAGGTCTATACCGAACAGACACAGCAGCCTCAGGTCCATCGTAGAGGGCCAATCTGTCGATGTGTACAACTTTAGGTCCTCTCGTCCGAGAGCCTCGACGAACAATCCGAAACACCACATTATTGATTTTCTTCACTATTTCATAAGGGCCTTCCCAACTCTTCTGCAGCTTGGGACAGTACCCCTTCTTTCTCTGAGGGTTGTACAACCACACCAGCTGTACTTCTTGGAATATTTCATCTGGTGCATTCCTACCGTAGCGAGTCTTCATCCTGTCGGTGTTGATCCTAAGGTGTCGCCGGGCAAAGTTGTAAGTGTGAAGAAACTTGCGACGTAACTAAATGGCATACACTGTGGACGCAATCTGGTCTTCCTCCGCCAGTCGTCCGAACATCAGGTCACTCGGGAGATGGAGCTCTCTTCCAAACAGCATCTTTTATGGTGTCCCCTTAGTTGCTTCATGAATGGCAGAGTGGTATGCTAGCAGAAACAGTGGTACTTTTGATTCCCAATCCTTTTGATTATCACGTACAAAGATGGACAGGTACTGCTCCAGGGTGCGATTTAGGCGTTATTTATGTTCAAGTGGCATAAAGATTGTATAAACACTCCTTAAATAAAACTCAGTAATTGATCAAGTCAACCATGTAGGTGCTTTCATTTTTTTTTCTGGATCCACTTTCGACTGCTTAATATGATAATACCAACTAACAAGCACATTGAGTGAATACGATGCTTACACAATAAGTTATTCAAGAACTCTGAATATATCTTTATTTTTGATGCCGGGTGGTTGTAATGGCACAAACTGAGAGACGTAAGTGAACGGGCAGGTATTTAAATTACCTCGTTCACTAATCTGGTATTAAGGTCTGCTAGAGTGGCCAGTCCAAGAAATAGAATGACAAAAAAACAATTTCTGTGACCAAAATGTTGCTTGGGAAGTAACTTTTATCACACCGAATCCTTACAAGTATTCTAAATCGCTTTATATTGCTGTTCGTTCATGTATATGTATATCAAATAAAGAAAATCGGATGATTGTTAACAGTTGTGGTTGTGAGAGCCGATGTGGGATGTCGTTAGGTAGGTAGATGTGAAGCCGTTTGGGAATGCACAAGAAGAAAAAATATGATCGAAAATCCAGTGACCAACGTCACTGTTAACACAACATTCAAATTAAAAAAATTCATGCCCTGTGTCGATCCCGATTCTTTTTCGGGGAAGATTCCACAAATAAAGTCAAAGTATTTTTCGGCAGAATGCTGTTAACAATTTTTTTAGGAAGTATCTTCCACAGTGTACCGAGTATTTTCATTCCCTACTTGTTAGCAAATATTTTAAACTTGAATGTGAAGCATATCGATTTGACAAGTACCTTAGAACTTTGATTAGTCTAGTTTTAACTCTATTCTTTAACTTTAAATGCCCGAAATAAAAATGTTTTTCAATTAAACAGAGATTATGGTGTAGTGTATATGGTAGCCCGATATTCGCGACGTCAGTTTAAACTTGAAAATGTGGTTCAACAGATACTCGAAGCCGGTCAACAAATTTATTTTCAAAGATTATTTGAAATTTATTATGTAATGAATGAATTTTATTTTTGAAAATGATAAAACTAATTAAAATCACTGTGACCATACGGTAAAATATTCCATTAAATTAGATAATTTCTGTTGCGATATTCTATAAAATACGAACAGTGGTGAAGTAGACTCTACATTTCAATGTAAACGGCATTATACTTAGAAATAAATGTGATTTTCAATGTATATGTTAATAAATTCGTTCTTTTTAAGCTTTGTCACAAACAAATGACTAAATGGTATAGAATATACCGAACTAATCACTTGTTGATTTGGAAAAAAACTAACTTCCTTTGTACAATAATTACATCGTAACGGAATATTTCTGCAAAGAAAAAAAGCGAAATATGCTATCAGTAGTAGTTGTTAATTGCCAGAAAGTGAGTCTCTCTGACCCATTTATAAACGACATTTTGTTATTTTATTCACATACAGATAGCACGTGAGTGAAAGCTTATGTAAATAAAGTACGTAATATTGTTCATCTAAGATTTTTAAAGATTATATTTACAGTAAATGTTATGCATAAGTAACAAAAACCACATGTTCAAAAAATCTAACATAAAACTGTTACAGTGTAAGTGTTTGAAATATAGCCATAATTCAGTCGTATTGTACGTTAGAGAACATAAAACTGTTACAGTGTAAGTGTTTGAAATATAGCCATAATTCAGTCATATTGTACGTTAGAGAACATAATAGTTATTAAACTGATTTATGATCTTGTTGTTAACATCATGTATCGCTACAGAACAAACAATAGAAAAAAATTGCATGTTTATAATATACTCAACTATTATTTCAAAAATTTTAATGTGAATTTGACAAAAGTATGACTGTCATATTTCTCTGACGGGCACAGATTTGAGTAATAATAATAAAGTGTTTTGCGACAAAATTTTTAACAACTTATTTTGTTCTCAATAAAATTATAAAGGCCAATAGCTTCGTAATTTTTCACGTCATTCTAGAAAAGTTCATTGCCACATTAACATTTTTTTCCTTGCAGTCAACATCAGAATTTTACTGATCCAAAAAAAAAAAAACCTAATTCAAGGGAGTTATGTTGCTCTATACAATAAATGATATTTATTTCTACGAGTATTTGTTCGGTCGGGTGGTTCTAGACACTTATAGTTCGTAACAAATGAAATTAGGTGTATTTACACTTAGGCCCGTTCTACAGTGAAACACAAGCGCATACGTATCACGAAAACGCAAACACAAGACACTCCGCGTGTCTTCTACAATGGGACGTAAACGGACACGGATACGCATCCGGAAACGCAAGAGAGTTGGTCAACTCCGAACTCTTACGTATCCGTGCTTGCGTTTAGCCAATAGCGATAGAGCATTTCATTTTTCGCCACCATGTTTGTTTATAAACCTTTTACACGTTGAGTTTTCGCGCCTTCGTGCACTGTATTTATTATTATTTGTGACTAAAATACTACGTAACACTTTTCGTGAAGTACCATTTGTATAATTAAACATACGAAAAAAAATGTTGCGTTGCAAAATATTGTTGGTTAATTACTACGTTAAAATTATGCGGCTGTTAAAATTTATAGTTCCATAGAAGACACGTACAAACCTTGCAATAATATTTACAACATACTTAACTACAAATAAAAGTGAAACAATTTTTTCTAATGTCGGAAATTTACACGAAAATTACCCTATTTTTCGTTTCATAGGTTGCAAGTCCGTACGTTTACGAATGCGTTTTCATGCATTGTAGAATAGAAAACGTATTTCACTCCGTGTGCTCGTTTCGTTTGCGTGTTGCGTATCCGTTTGCTTACGTTTCCGTTTCACTGTAGAACGGGCCTAAGACAGGTTAACTCTACTTATATACACCATAGTAGTTACAATTATCATTAACACTGTAAAAATATATTAGCACTTGTCGATAACTCAAGCGAACATTACAAAACTCATCGGTTTTATTACGTAACATTCGTTAGAAAGTAGTTAGGGTGATCAGATTGGAAAAAAAAAAAAACCTTAACTTACATTATGTTTGAATAAACAATTATTTATATATTTGCATGAAATAGCGTTAGTTTTATAGATGTTATACTCAGTAGCACAGTAGTCAAAAACAGCCAGTTTTCCCTTAATGACATTTCGAAGTAAAAATTAGCATGTTTTCCTTTCTTATCCACTGCAAAACTCAATGAACATATTAAAATGTAAAAAAAAAAAAAAAAAAAAACATGAAAACCATATGCTGTTGGCTACTGCTTGACGTATACAATAAAAAAAAACGTACAAAAATTAATTACTGCAATTTCGAATTTTTCCCTGTCATAAAATGGATTCATTCCTAATATAACCAAGGTATTCGAGGAGTTTGCTGCATCGCGAGATACAGTAGCCAAGATTAGGCTGTTTATTTTATCTGCCCTCCGAACAGCTGCACGGTCTTAGTAAAAGAACAGCATCTGAAGAATACTTGTGTGGACAGAGAGTGCATTCAGTGATTTAGACAGATGAAAATTACATTTGATATTAATAATACAATTGTTTGAAAAGTGACTGCCATGTACACACACCTGTCTGTACCAAAACAATCGAACAAAAGTATAGTAGTAGGGTATTTAAAGACGATCTACAAGTCCATGCCTCCATTAATAATATAAAATGCTACCTAAGGAGACAGTGATGCTGAAGTCATAAAACCTGATGTGGAGCAATGGAGAACTGCTTTTCACAGTTTGCAGTTTCATGGCAAGGTTTTTGTCTGGATACTACCAACCCAAGTTTAAACTCAATGTTGTTTGCAGTCAAGAGCGAAACACTGCCAGAGTTTGATAATGTATTGGGCAGTCATGTCGTGGTATTCTCTCAGACGCATTATTATCCTTCAATACCACTTCATGGTTGCAATGTTTATTTGTATATTTATCGCTATGTATCGCCCATTAAATTATAAGTCAGCTGTAATGGTTTAAACTCTCATTTGGGAGAACTCTGGTTCGATCCAAAATCTGACCTTCTTAATTTCGGTTTTAAATTAATTTTGTTTTATTAATTTATAGTACACATCTTGTTGGCAATGTGGCTCATAGAGACGGTTACACATATTTTTATATTCCACCAAAACTAAGGACTTAAAACCTGAACCTCTCGCACAATAAGCCGGCACACCACCCAACTGCGCCACGGAGGTCTGACTAGTTTTCACCGGTTTCCTGATATCACTCCCAAGAAATGTTGCTATGATTTATTAAAAATGCCATTGTCATTCCTCTAATAATTTCATTTGGCTGTTCAAGAGGCAATGAAAACAATATGAACATCATTAAAAATAATTACAGAACTTGTTTTATTATAGAAGATTAATGCAAGTTTCTTACTTCTATGTAAATTAATAACAACTTGCCAGAGTGGTATATATAATTAATTTTTCTTACTTACATAGATGACAGTGTAGTCACGAAGATTTTTGCAACATATTCAATCAAATGCTCTCGCTATAGTGGTGCAGTTTTATGGTTAGAATGAACGGCAAATAAAGAGCGACTGTATTTCGCGGGCTCCAAATTCACAGTGATTGGAGACGCTTATGTACACTGCATGTTTGCCTAGGTACACAGGTGTTACATTTGTTTAGCAGCCGATCATTCCCAAAGTGAAATTTATATTTTTCAGCCGATCATTTATTCTTAAGAGAATTGTACGAAATGGGTGTCCTGTTTGGATCATTCTTCAGGCGGTACTCTTTGCAGTTGCTGTAACCGTTTTACAAGGTCCTGTATGGCTAAGTCGGTCCTTTGCCCTACCTGAATGGCTTGGCATAGACTCAGAGTCATGTGTTCGACTTGTTGTAATGTTATTGTTTCGGGTCCCCATGGCGAGGGTGCTGGTACATCGGCTAGTATCCTTTCGGGGTTTAGGTAATTATATTTTAGTGTTTCGCCAATCGGAGCTCGCAAGATGGCACTTGCAATTTTTTTTTTTTTTTTTTTTTTACCAAGCCAGTGTTCAACCATGCGAGCGGGATTCGTCTAGTCTTCCTTAACCGATGCTAGCCACTGTAGAGCCAGGTTGTAGGTGCGAAGGGTAAACGTCCGGTCTTCAAGGTAAGGTCGGAATCTCTTGATTGCCCATACCACTGCTAGGCATTCCTGTTCATTGCTGTAATACCTTTGTGCGGTTGTGGACAGTTTAGCACTTGTGTACAAGATTATCCTCCTGCTTCTAGGGGTCGCCTGTTGGTATAGTACTGCTCCAAGATCCAAATTGCTGGCATCTTTTTGCAAAATAAATGGATGTTTAGGTTCTGGTCTGTATAGTTGCTGTATTTTTGCAAACTTCTCCCGTATCACTTCCAAGGCTTGTTCTTGGTCTTGTCCCCACCAGAATCGTATTTTTGGGCTCAGCAAATCCATCAGGGTCTTGCACAGTATGGAGAAGTGTGGAATGAAGTCTCTCAGCCAGTTGCATAGGCCAATGAATTTCCGGAGCTGCTTCCACATCTTTGAGGTTACTGCTTGAACAATTGCCTGGATTTGTTCTGAGTGTGCTATTTTCCCTTTGGCCGACACCATGTGCCCGAGGTACTCTATCTGCATCTTGCCGAACTGACATTTCGACAGGTTTGACAGTGAGCATATGTCATCGGAGATGTTCGAGGACCTGGGCAAGGTGTTCTTAAAATTATCTTGTCAGAAAGTAGAAAATATGATCATATCATCCAGCTCGGCATAACAGCTTTTCCCTACTAGGTCTGGTAGCACATTCTGAGTAATCATTTGTTGAAAGGTGCTTTGTGCATTTTTAATCCAAACGACATTACCTTAAATTGATAGCACTCCCCATGGGAAGGGTAAAAGCAGTCAGTGGTTTGGAATCAGGGTGCATGGGGATATGCCAGTATCCAGATTTCAGATAAATGGTAGAGAAAAAACTGGCTGATCAAATGCCTTTCAGAGTCTCATAAATGTTCAGGGCTAGTAGACCTGCATAGACAGTCCTTTGAGTATGTGGTCCATAATTCACACAGAAGCGAGGTGTATTGTCTTTTTTTTTACAATGACGATTTTGACATTAAAGGGAGATCTGCCGGGTTCGATAATGTCTGCTTTCCGCATCTCCTCGATTTGCTCTTCCACGACTAATTGTTTTTTCGGGTGACAGGGTATTTGGTCTGATGTAGACGAGCCATGGGTCACCCAGTTGGATTTTATGGCAGGCACCTGTGGTTCGCGATTGATGCCTTGTCAGTCTAAACTGATTTGGGTACTCCTGGAACACTGTAACCAGTTGACCTTCTGATTCCTTGGGGAAGCAATGTTTTAGTTCTTATAGGACTTTGGCAGGGTGGTCCTTCCGTACACAGTATCAGAATTGACAGGGCTCATTGTCAAAGTAAACCTTTTATGTCTTGAAGTCCACTACGTCATACTACTAGGTGAGCCAGTAGAGCCCTAGGATTAGGTCTACCCTGAGCCCCTCTATCACTAAGCATTCAATTTCTGTGGGTTTCTCTCCGATGGAGTATTTCAGTGTCGTGTGTCCTCATAGTGTTATCGTGATCCATTCTTGTGCCAGTTGGGTGGTCTGCTGGGTGGGCCTCAAAGTAGCTTCCAAATTAGTAGCCCAATGGTACTTAACAAAGCTTGTGTTTGCAGCCGAATCGAGCAATGCCAGTAGCTGGTCCGACCTGATCTGGACTGGTATTCTGAACAGCATGCTTGAACAGCTTTGTTGTATCCCTGCTAGAAGGTAAATCTACCTTTGCATGGGATCATTTCTGGATGCTGGTTGGTGACCCTCCAGTCCGTTGGGAAATCAAGAGGAGGGTGGCTCCCTTTTCTTTAGGTGTTTTCCTGTTTAAGGTGTTTTGGCTTATTGGACAGCTGCTGTGCCACTGGGCACTCTTTGTGCAGATGATACTCAGAGGGCAGTGCCAGAATTTAAGGGTGGCCTTCCTTGGCATGGTCGGGTCAAGCTCTTAAAGCTTTGTGGTCCCTATGCTGTGACTTTTCGTTTCATGGAAGTCCCGCTGTACTGAGACGGCCCAGGTTATGAGCTCTTCGATGCTGTCTGGTTTCGAGATTCTTAAGAAGGGTCATAGACTATGAAGCCTTAACTTAATTGGAGTGGGTAGAAACCCGGCTGTTTCCTGAGATGGATATAGCCATTGGAGCAACTTCCTTTATAGTTATTAGTAAGATTTCTATGTCTTTCTCGGGTCTAGCCATTTAGTTGTAAAGTCAAATTTGCGACGAGTGAGAGGCTGCCAAAATAGGCGAGTAGACAGTGTGAGAACTCCCCCAGGAGTCACATAATTTCTCATTTTGTATTCCACCAGATTGCTATTTTTCATGCAGAAGTGGTGCCACCAGGTATCACCCACCCTGAATTGTCAGCACCTTGAGCCTCTAAAGCCTGTTCTGACTGGTGATATGGAGCTGTGAATCTTCATGATTCTGTTTTCTGAAACACCGTGACACTATTTGGGCATTGTGCTTGTGTGTTGGATGGTGTAGGCACCCGACAGTCTGTGCAGATGAATGACTATTCGGCCAAGTTTAGTTGGAACTCTCTCCAGCCAAGGCGGTAAGATGATAATCTCGATGGTAGGTCTCACATGGGGTCACCACTATCCCTGTCCATGGGTATTTGGGTGCTAAGCAAAACTGTAGGATTGGCAGTTACTGTTTTATAGGCGGTTTTGTTTTGCATGATTCGAGTAAGAAGCACCAACCCTGACTGTCTCCGGCAGTATCTTGCCAGCCCATGTATAGACGGTGGAAAATAGCTCGGCAAAACCAACAGGCGACTTCTTGAGGCAACACTCTGCATGATGAAGTTGAGCACCACCAGATGTTTCCTCACTCCTGGAAGTGGGGGGGAGTTGCTCTGGCGGTTTGGGTCTGGGAAAGTCTGGTGGTCTCTTCTGACACCTCTTCAGGCCCAATACTGGGCGCCACTAGATGTGTCTGTGCTTCGCCACAGGGTTTGTGTATGTGATATTCGGAGAGTTACGATAGGCACCAGCTGGCCAATTCCGGTTATTCTCGGATCAGCATGTGACTCTTGAAATGTCAGGGTCGGCACCGACAGCCGGACTGTACCCTGTGTGCTGCTGTCTGGAGAATTCTATCGAGACTGGTTATTGGAAATTATTATGGGCTGGTTCACGCCGCAACACCTATTGATAGTAGTCGGAATCGGACGTTGGTAACCCAGTACACCATATACAGCTTTGGTATCGTGAACTGTACAGGTTGGGAGCGTGGAGAGGGCCACTACCTCCGCAAAGGAGTGAGCACCAGGGGAGAAGAGTGGGCTGTTACCTCCAAGAAGGAGCGAGCATTAGGAGGGAAGAGAGGAAAAAGGCTGTTACTCAACCGGGAGTAAACAACTCGGGGAAGTAGGTAGGGTAGAACCAACGAATTTCACAGAAAATCTTTCTGTAATATATTCTCTGATTGGTTAAGACAGTTGGGGGGGGGGGCAGATCTCGCTACAGAAATATTCAGGCACTTTACATATGTGCTTTCATATGTTTCAACTAGGTGCAGTTTTTACTAACCAATATTAACTTATACAATGAGCACTTTTGTGAGCAACCAAATACATTCTAAGATTACATATTTATTTATACAGATTCACATTCTCTACTATGTACATAAACCCAGGCGAACAAACATATATAAGAGTTAATTGTATTAGATGTACTCTGACATTTATTGGTAGTGTTGCTGTGTGTGCTTCGCCGATGTACTGGCACCAAAGATAAATACATACACTTGGTCTGTTGCATTAGTCGTGCACAAGTGTAGTTAGGGTCAATGTGGTGTACGACAAGGGACCGAGGAGAAAAATAGCTTAAAGTGTATTAAAGATAATGTGAGATGCGAATCGAGTAGAAAATGAGTTTAAGTCATTATAATGAAAAATGAAATCAGTATCTATAAAAATTGCACAGAAAACTTCATATTGGTAAAAAATTTGCTGTATCAGCACAGAACTTAAGAAATTTAAACAAATTAAAAAATAACTGACGTATAATATTACCACACATTTTGTAACTGCATATCAACTGGATATCGAGCAAAACGCAAGACTTACCACAAACTGATTTAATAAATAAGCTTGTTTGAAGCTTGCTTATAATCTAATTTGATAGATTTGCATAGCGAATCAAAATCATGAGTGAAGCGCAAGTTTTTGATGCAAATTTAAGTGCCATATTAGTCATACTGTGGCAATTGGTGAATATACATGCATAATGAAGTCTGGCATGTACCTTCTGAGGGTGGCCATCAGTGTGTGCGGGTGTTGCAGGCCGAGCACAGTGCACGACTGTGGCAAAGACCGTCTCAACAGGGCTTGCAGTAAGCAGTGTGGTGCCAGCTCCACCACTACAGAATTCTCTGGGATGTGGGCCACAGCCTGCATGAACAACACTGGAGCCAGTAGGTTGTTGACATGGTAGGTGGCCGAGGACGTCTGAGCCAGTGGTGTTTCCCAATGCTCCTCTGCTACAGATGTACTTAGCCACTTGGAGGAGCGCTGCACTGCCTCT
This sequence comes from Medauroidea extradentata, assembly GCA_003012365.1. Taxonomy (NCBI): domain Eukaryota; kingdom Metazoa; phylum Arthropoda; class Insecta; order Phasmatodea; family Phasmatidae; genus Medauroidea; species Medauroidea extradentata. The sequence continues at coordinate 31,844 of PNEQ01044111.1, forward strand.
GGAATCACCTTCATCACAACAATTTGTAGCCCTTCACGACTGCGAGTTTTTGAGGTTATTCTTCTCTAATGTTACCTAGTGTGTGATTGACTTATAGCTCATTGTAGTAAATATCAACAATTTTTACAAACAGTAACACTGATAAGCACAGAAACGAACTTTTATGATTCCAGAATCATTACTCATTCAGCACATTTAGTCGCAGTAACATCGCAATGACGTCGTAAAATGTCATACTGCAGTGTCCCCGAGATATTGTAAAGCAACCAATTTATGTCATTGGCCTTTGTGACATATGTACGGTGCCTTTTTTGTCATGTTTAAGTCTGTGCATGTTGTTATGTTTCTTTGCAGTGCACTTATAAATATTCATAAAACATATTCTTTTTGAATTAAGTAAAGTGAGAAAATTTCTAAAATCTGAAGCAAATTTAAATGCTGCGAATTGTTGTCAAGCAAAATAGTTCTTACATTCTCGTGGTGACGGGTGGCTTTGTTCTTCGCGAATGCTGCAAAATAAGTCAATTAATAGAAATTTACTCATTGTCTTGTGTAAACCTTTGCATATTGTTGGTTAATGGTATTCTTATTGTGAAATTATAGCACTTTTGCTTTTAACATAAAAACTTCATTATTATTGAGTGTAGTTAATATTTTTTATGTACGTCCATTTATAAGCACAATAATGGACGACTTGAAAAGAGGCGGAGCTTCAGTCAGGTGTGGGATACAATTCCTATCTCCATAGATAGCGTAGCCGAACATAACCTTCATTTAGCTGTTTGGCTTCTCATGTCCCGGATGAGATGGACGTCAAGAAAATGTATTATTTGTTTGGAATTTGCCGTTCTTTCAGGTAAATATTAATCTTATGTATTTGCGTATCTTAAGCATGAAACTGAAATTAATATTTTTTACCCTTGCGTGCAAAGCTATGAATGCGCAACATTTTTGCTTTCTGCAATCACCAACTAACAAATCATCATGTTTGTAAACAACCTTTGTTTCCCACAGTACGTTTCCCTGCGGTGACGTCAGGGTGTGTGTACTTCAAGTCGTCCATTGGTATTTCTTACCTTTATTCCAGTGCATTCTGGAAGAAAATTTTCCCCACTATAGCAAACAATGTCGAAAAGTAATGCTAATATACAAGTGAACTTGTGAATTTCATTAAGATTACATTAAGTTGGGGTGACTTTGGGCATATGAAGCGACTTTGGGGCACTTTCATACTATATTTATTTTCCATAATTGTGAACTGTGTGTAAGTACCTAATAACTGCCATGTGGATATTTAGTATTCGGAATTTATATTGCAAGGAAATTTCTTTATTTAGGTCTATGCGAAAAATGTTTTGGTAAAGTCCCAAAGTCACCCTATGTGTCCAAACTAACTACAACTTTTGGTAGGTCATAGTTTATATATGTCTTGTGTTCAAAGACACTAACTGAATATCACAGCCCAACACAACATAATTAATCAGTGCAGTCTAAAGGATAAGCTACAAATATTTGTTAAGTAAAATTTTATTGCCATGTTCTTTACGTGAACTTCTGTTACAGTGCGAAATGTAAAGCTATATTGCGTCTTCGCACCAAGGTTGCTTTGGGATTTCGCAGCAAGTTCGCCATACGACTTTACATAAAGTGGACTAAAAAACTTCCTTATATTGTTGCTGGAACATAGCTGGGATGTTTATGGTACATTACCATGCTGTGTGGATATAATAAGCTTTGTCTGTGGCTGTTTATTCAGCACAATACTTTATAATTTATATACCCGTGATATTCCGTGGCCCCCTAACTGGTACATGAACCTAGGTGCACATGCTGACGATACAGTCATATACACGCGATCCCGAAGTGCCGAGATCGCAACTCGGAGAGTCCAGGAAATGCTCAATGAACTAGAGAATTATTTCCGCCTGTGGCGAATTAACATTATGTAAACAAATGTGTAACTGTGGTTTACACACGCCGACACATTCCGGCCAATCTTCCACGTCTTACTCTGTATAATGAGGATATTCATTATAAAAATGAAGTTAAATATTTAGTCATAATATTGGATAAAGGGCTGGCATGGCGACATCATGTAGAGAGCAAGAGAAACCTTGCCTATGCTCGCATGTTGACACTATATCATGATGACAAATCGTAACTCCAGCCTTAAGCTAAAAACCAGCCTTTCAATTTATAATACTATGATACGCCCCATTTTAACCTACGCAGCTCATGCGTTCGCTTATTGCGCGAAATCGCACACTCGCACTTTGTAAGTGTTGTGAAATAAATGTCTCAGAATAGCAGCCGATGCACCTAGGTACACTCCCATAAGGGACTTGCATGCAGAGCTCAAACAAGAACTGCTGCAAGACGTTTTTTGCAAAATGGCAGAGCAATTCTATGCTACTAGACATACTAATCAAAATCCTTTAATTGCCAGCCTTGGGGATTACAATTCTGAAGAAAATCAGCGTTATAAGCGACCAAAATCGCTTCTAGCTTAGCTTTGCTAGGTCCGGAACAAGCGAGCGCTGTGATTGGCCGGAGCTTCGGCCACTCGCAGGGCCCCTGCCTCGCGACCTTCTCACGGTTTTCTAAACTTGCTCGTGGTCCGATTTTTTTTCTGACGGGCCCCCATATCCCGCCACGTCAGCATGTACACCAGCTCAGTCTAACGGGTACTCCGACATGCATTAGTCGCTAAAACGAAGGAAGGGATGGGGAGTGAATGTGTCTCAAGGCAAAGCCTCATACACCTGAGTTGCGGTTTCTCTAAGGAAAAGGTGGCATGCATCGCGGCGAAGCAGGGTTGAAAATGGAGGCCAAGGCCGCGATTGGGGCCATGACCTCCCCCCGAAGAGAGCAAGAGTCAGAATAAGGGCACAGAATAACCAGCACAAATAAGGTAGGGTGCTGGGAAAAGCTGTGCGACAGGCGCGGCAGGGATAAAAATATCCGCATAATTAAGTGGTAGGCAGTGATAAAGATAAGTATGGCTCGACGTCCTGTTGCCAGGACACTAGGAAAGATGAGGTGGCTGGTGAAGTGAGATGGGATTGGCCGGCGACTCCGGCCAATCAGAATGGCGGCTCAGCAAGCCTGTTTTCGCCAGTTGGGCCTGAGCGCCCCTGGCGGCGACAAGTCGAATAAAGCCAGTTTTCCCGATTGCCGAGATGTTGAGGATATTCCCGCGTCAGGCAATCCTGGCACAACAATATCCAAAACAGCAATGTAGGCCAAGCCTACTTCACAGCGACAGCAGCAGAAAACTGTACAGCTCAGCCTGTACACAGGCTCCATCTTCTCTCTTCTTCGTGGTCCGGAATATGAAATACACTGTCCCGCGATTCGCTCTAGAGAAACCGCAGCCAATCAGAGGGCAGCTGCTGGCACATATATTTTTGTGCCTAGCATGAGTCCCGAAAATGTATTATTGTCACGTATTTATTTTAATTTAATGCTAACTCCCAGGTTTGCCTGTGACCTAGTTAAGTGTACTAATTGTGAATTTCTAAGTTTGTTTCAGGCATCTCCTGGAGTTACAGGAGGACGAGGCACCTTTATCCTCGTCCTCCACCAGTGCATTGTGCTAACCCACAGTGCACTGGTTAAAACCAGCGTCCTCCCAAAAATAAATTAAAGGAAAATAAATACAGAAACAAAGTTCCTGCCCCCCAGCCCCACTCTTACTTCACAACTCTACTAACAACCTGGACCTTCCTACTTTTCCAGTGCCTTTTTTAATTTTAATGCATGTAACTGCTGAGTGGTTACACTCCTATTCTGTCGAGAGTATTTTTACAGTACTCTGCCGATTTTTCTCTCTCTCTTCTCAGATTATGGCTTAGCTATAGGTACACTTAGGGTGGTAGACGTGGCCCCAATCGCGGCCATGTCTGCCCAATCCCTCTCTGCCGTGATGCATGCCTCCTCTGCATGAAACTTCTCCCTTGTAGGCGTATGGGGCTCAGCCCTGAGACGCACTTAGTCCCGCTCCTTCCCTGGGCCTCCAACATAACACAGTAGGTAGGGCAGGTTAGGAAAAAAAATTAGAGAATACGCAACTCAGGTGTATGAGGCTTTGCCTTGAGACACACTAACTCCCAACCTCTTCCTTCGTTTTAGCAACTAACGGAGTACCCGTTAGACTGAGCTGGGGTACACGCTGTAGTGGCGGGATATGGGGGTTCGTCAGAAAAAAAATCCTAGCACCTACAGAAGAGTAGTTCTGTTATAGCAGCTGTGGTGAGCACATCGTGAGCACCACCTTCCAGTCTACCAGACCTTCAGCTCCAGTCGCTCATCTGTGTGTTGGATATGTAACCGTACCAACGAAGACACGCATTGTGAGTGGGTAAATATAGCTCGCAGATCGGTTAGGAAGGCCAGTTAGCATAGATTATTTAAACTTCTAGACAAGCTTGCAAGTTGCTTGACACCGAGGGATTGTTGAAAGGTTTTGCTGTCTGCTGCTGTTTTAACAGCACCAGTCAGCCTCTGGATATCTTCTAGCTTTACTTGTTAGTATAGTATTTGTATAAGATATATTAATTCGTAATCTTGAGTGGGTTATCAACTCCCACCCCCTCGGGGACACCTCCCTGTGTCAAGGGTGACGCGAAAAAGCGAAAGAAGGACGATCATGTCCACGACCCTGATAGCACCCAAATTGATTCTGGGACCAGGACCTCCAGCCAGCAGGACCAAACGTCCTCCAACTCACAGGCCCCAAAGCACACTTTGCGGTTAATTACTGTGTATCACAACAGTGACTGCACATACAAAGGGGTTAAGTATCTGCCTCAAACACCTAAGGACTATCGCCTGGCAATCCAGGTGTTCGAATCAGTCAGTGTGCTGTTCAGCGTACTGAATCCACACAACGAGCTGCCCTTCAAGGTCGCTGTCAAGCGCCTTGAAAAAAACACTGCCCATCTCGTGGATACGAGAGGAGCTGTGCGCATTAGGCTTCCAGCCCGGTAACATAGAGCCTAAGCTTCCATGAGAGAATAAAAGCCTCTCCACATGTTCACAGTGGAGCTGCCCAACAAGAGGCATCCAAGGCCATTTACGAGCTCCGCTCCTTGTGCGGGCTGATGGTAAAGGTAGAGGATTAACAGCACCCTGAAGCCCCCCCCCCCCCCAGTGCAGTAACTGTCAACGATTTGGCCACTCGAGTTAGGTGTGTCATGCCCCACCTCGCTGCTGTCTGTGTGGAAAAGGCCACGAGACAACAACTTGCAACCTTGAAAACAAGGACGACAGGCCCCTGCGCTTCTGTGTCGGATGCAAAGGTAAAAATGCAGCCAACTACAAGGGCTGTGAGGCCTATAAGACAGAGAAATGGCGTTTTCTGCCTCAAGAAGAGAGGCAGAAACGCCAGCAGCAAAGTAGGGCGTCACTGCAGGCACAGAGTCAGCCCCTAAAAAGCTTCCATTCCACCGCGCCCCTTGGGCACAAACATGGCCTGACGGCTGGACTACCATGAGTAGGAGTCAGCAAGCCTGCACTCCTGATCAGAAATTTGTGCCAGGCTATGCTCAACAACCTGTTACCACAAGTAACAGGTACAGCGCATTTTATGCCCAGAAGGGATTTTCCGAGGTGGAATTCCGTGCTCTCGTAAACCCGCATAGGCCACGAGGACAATGCCCTGACCCAGCTGAACAAAAAGGGAAAATGTCCGTCTGCTAAAACAAACAAAAATTCAGCCAAAATCCCGTCAGTGCTCTCCTCGAGTAAGCGAAGCAGACTGCCAAGCAGGCTGCCCCCACCTCGCCCCAGGTGCCGCACCAGGATAGGCCAGTGCGCCCGGCCAATCAGGAGTGACCAATTCAAGCCGAGTGTATAAAGGTTCGTAGAAATGGCCCAAGATGCCACCCGTGTCGTGGCTGTCATGACGTGAACATCGTGCTGCTGCGGAGTTGCGCGCCAGGAGGTGCCGCCATTTTCACCGCAACGAAGATGCAGCGGCCTCTAGGGGGCGGTGCGATCGCGGCAGCCATGCGGCAGCGACCACCTGCAATCGAGTGCGTCCTGTTGGTGGCGAATACAGGGCTCCTCGCTGAGGAGTTGTCAGGAATATTCAAACACTGACTCGTGAACCAACTGGCCGGTGCGCAAGCGCCGTCGACGGCAGCGGCGGCGAACTGTACAGCTCAGCATGAAGACGGACGACGCGTTCTGCGGGAAGCAGTTCAATGGTCAAGGCGGCCTGGAGGGATCTCGAGGTGCTGAAAAATGCGAAGTGTAGCGAATCCAACTGCTGGATCTTGCGGGCTGTGGACTGCAGGGCGTGTGGGGAGCGAGAAATGGAATGCATTGGAACTTGGACCAACGTCATCGGGGACCTTCGACGTCGGGGCCGGTGGATGTCTTGCCTGTATAGCCACTCATTCAAGACCGATGGATAATTTTGGAGAGGATGGTGGGGTTGGCTCCCGGGGGTAACTCCCCCTCTCCACCCCGGCAATGAAAGGTTAACTGCTGTCTGCGAGAAGAGAGAAGATGGAACCTGTGTACAGGCTGAGCTGTACGGTTTTCTGCTGCTGTCGCCGTGAAGTAGGCTTGGCCTACATTGCTGTTTTGAATATTGTTGTGCCAGGCTTGCCTGACGCGGGAATATCCTTAACAGCTCGGTAATCGGGCAAACTGGCTTTATTCGACTTGTCGCCGCCAGGGGCGCTCGGGCCCAACTGGCGAAAACAGGCTCGCTGAGCCGCCATTCTGATTGGTTGGAGCCGCCGGCCAATCCCATCTCACTTCACCAGCCACCTCATCTTTCCTAGTGTCCTGGCAACAGGACGTCGAGCCATACCTATCTTTATCACTGCCTACCACTTAATTATGCGGATATTTTTATCCCTGCCGCGCATGTCGCACAGCTTTTCCCAGCACCCTACCCTATTAGTGCTGGTTTTTCTGTGCCCTTATTCTGACTCTTGCTCTCTTCGGGGGGAGGTCATGGCCCCAATCGCGGCCGTGACCTCCATTTTCAACCCTGCTTCGCCGCGATGTATGCCACCTTTTCCTTAGAGAAACCGCAACTCAGGTGTATGAGGCTTTGCCTTGAGACACATTCACTCCCCATCCCTTCCTTCGTTTTAGCGACAAATGCATGTCAGAGTACCCATTAGACTGAGCTGGGGTACACGCTGACGTGGCGGGATATGGGGGCCCGTCAGAAAAAAAAATCCAAGATGCCAGAGAGGTTCTGTTTCAGCTGTCATAGTGTGCACATCGTGCTCGCTGCCCACCTGTCTGCCAGACCTTCTGCTACTGTCTACTATCCCCTGTCTGTGTGCCTGAAACATAACCGTGCCAACGAAAGTGCACAGTGCAGGGAGGTAACTATTGCTTTAGGCCGGGTAGGCATCTAGCCAGTTTAGCCAGTTATTTAATTAATTAGGCAAGCTTGCAAGTGCTTGGCAACGAGAGATTTTGAAACGTTTCCGTCTGCTGCTGTTTTCACAGCGCCAGACAGCTCTTCATTAGCTTTCTTTGCTGCAGGATTAGTGTTAGTTTAGGGTATAATAATCACATTAGCCTTGATTACATCTAGTATCCCCACCCCCTCGGGGCCCCACCCAGAGCCATGGCAGGCTCACCAGAGCTCCCCAACGAGGAGAAAAAACGCCGCAAGGAGCTGGACAATGAGCCGGAACCCAGCCAAGCAATACACAGGGTCCACAACACCCCCTCATGCATCGGGAGCCCAGACCGCCCCCCAGCCCCCCAGAAAACCAGATATACATCCTATAACTGTATATCACACACAGTCTTGTACATACGAGACTGTAGTGCGTCAGTTCAGGTCCCGGATGCTAGAGCCAACCAAAAATCGAGTCGTTCCGCAGGGCGTAGAATACCTGCCAGCCTCGCTCTCTGATTACCAGAGAGCGATCGCCATTATGGAGGAACTGAAAGTAGGCTTCAGTGTCCTCACGCCTCGCAGTGAACTGCCCCTGAAAGTCGCTATTAAGCGGCTAGAGAAATCCCTGCCACCAGCCTTCATCAGGGAAGAACTGGAAGCTCTGGGCTATCAACCCATATCAGTTGAGCCCAAGTTCTCTTTGCGTGACCCACAGCCCCTGCATATGTTCGTTGTTGAGCTCGTCAACAACGAATACAACCTCACTGTATTTGATGTACGCTCTCTCTGTGGCCTGCTGGTCAAAGTAGAAGAGTAGTACCAGCGCCCCCCCCCCCAGGACCCCCCCAGTGTACTTATTGTCAAAGATTCGGGCACTCAAGCAAGGTGTGCCGTGCCCCTCCCCGCTGCAGGTTGTGTACCAAAAACCACGCAACAACAGCCTGCAACATGGAGGACCGCGATGATCGCTCCAAGCGAATCTGCGCAGGATGTGGTGGCAGCCATGCAGCAAACTACCGCGGCTGCCAGGCCTACAAAAATGAGAAGTGGCGTTTTCTCCCGCAGGAAGAGCGCAGGAAATGCCAACAGCAAAGCAAGCTAGACTTGCAACCCCCCAAGCAGTTCTCCCGCCCTACCTCCACAGCTTGGCAACAACCACCTCCAAACCCAGAGAGATGGGTCCCAGTCCAGAGACAGAACCGCCACACCCCACAACAAAATTTTGTACCGGGATATGTGCCAGTACCTACCTGCAACAGGTACAGCGACCTCAACATGCAGGGCTTCTCTGAGGTGGATTTTCCCGCCCTCGCAAATCCCCACAAGCACAGAGGCCAGCGCCCTCAGCAATCAGGACCAAAAGGGAAGCTGGCTCTCGCCTCACGAGCGCCCAGCAGCAGACGGCCAAGCAGGTTGCCCCCACCCTGCCCCAGGCGCCATGCCAGGATAGACCAGAGCCCCTGGCCAATCAACAACCAGCAGCCCAGAGCGAGAACATAAATAGTCCAAAAATCGCCCCAACTGCCAGTATGGACACAACACCCGCAGAAACCACATCTGCGCTGACCCTTCCTTCTCCTTCGACACACTGAAGGAAAAAATAAGCCAAAGCCCCGCAGCACAAAATGACCCATTCGTGGGTGAATATTGTACCCAGCTATTTACCATACTGGCCATCTGGTTCGACCTCAACG
>PNEQ01044112.1:0-14607 GCA_003012365.1 Medauroidea extradentata
TATGTTTAGCAATAGGGAACTATTTTGGTAGGGAGGAGTGTAGAGTATTGGCTAGACTTAAGGTTGTGTTGGCGCCCTGCCGACAGATGACTGTGCCGATTGATTGTGTGTATGGCGGGATTTCGCGGCGCGGACATTGGTGTATAGGGCACGGAAGTTTCGAGCGAGGATCGCCGATGGATTGTGAGTGATCGTTACCAACGATACGGGATGATACACTACACCTGGTTTCCCCCATTTTTTACAGTTGGAGTAGGTGTTCCACTGGACCCCCCTTCACTGATGTTTTCTGATATCCCACCTTCACTCACTATGTCATTCATGCTTTCCGTCAATCCCAAGTTATTCGTACCTACCTCGCTTGTTAGCGCATTTTCACTGTCCACAGTGTTACCACCATTATTTCTGTTTTCGGTTATACTCCCCGACCCTTGAGAAATACAAGTCGTCTGCGTGTTCACCGGTGCCATGTTGCAAGACAAACTCTGAGTCAAAGCTTACTTAAGACCTTCGCTGTCTGGTTGCCAAAACAGTAACACTATGTGTGAGTGTGACAAAACATTCATAGACTATAACCAACTGGCGTTAATCTCGCAACCAACACACATCTCCGCAGGGATTTACCTTTACAGTATTTTACTATAGCTACTTATTACATTCCGTGATACTCGACTTTTAAAGGTTCACCTTATGATTTATGTCATGAATATACACAATACCATTGTGCATAAAATCAAAATACAACAATTACACTAGCAAGATCTTCCCTTTCACTTCACTGGCAAGACGTTTCCTTAGCGCTTCGCTGGCAAGGCCACTTAGTCTTGGCTCGCTGTGTCTGACCTTGGGCTTGTTGCCTGCTGTTACTTGTTGAGTTGTCCGCTCCGTCTCATGCTCCAGAGCGTGTCCACAGTTGACCTTGAGATTCTTCTGTTCTCTCTTGCTCTCGTTCTCAGAGGACGTGCATGCTCCTGAGTCATAATTCCCCCCGCGTAGACGTCTTCTTTACGCTGTCTTTGCGTTAGTGCCGGCTAGTATTGCGATGCATTATCAATTTCCCGTCATCCCCGAAGTACTCAAGTTACCCTCTGTCCCTGTTCAGGCGCCAATTCTGTAATGGGTCTTTATGCAGTCTTATTTATTTTATGTGTATTGTTTTTGCTGCTGGATAGCCCTGTAGAGTACTATTAGCTACTTGTAATCGCTAGGTAAAAACAAGAGTGGTTAAAAGCACAAGTCACTTTGTTTCAGTTCCTCGAGTCAGTATATTGCCATTTGTTTATCACAAAGAATCTTATGAGATACAGCACCTTCATACAATCAGCTTGCAACCAGATTTTGAGACCTGCGTGCTGACACAAGTTAGGTTTTAACCCGAGCTGAGGTCCTGTGAGAAATTACATTCACTGAGTGTATTCAATACCTGAGGTAGAATAGGTAAGCTCTTCAAAACTAGACGGTTCCAATCCTGGCTGCGGTGATCGCACTTCTCTAGGCCGCACACCAACCACTTTTGAGCATGCTGATTAGCTGCCAGTCTCATCTTTTACACCACAGGGCAACCAAAATTCCGTGCCCTCTAGCACCGCACCTTGCTACCCCGGCGTGTCACTACAAACAACTCCCCAGCTAGGACCAAAACGCTCGCCTAGTGCCAAGCCACCCTTACAGATTACTCCACCCCCACACAGCTAGTAATTTTTACATTGCTTTACACTTATAAGCTGATAATACACTGATTTTAGATACAGTCAATTCATTCAATAGATTTCCAAAACAGTGATTACACAATATTTAGCCTTATGACGTTAATAATTAATTAAATTTCTTGCGGATGAAGAAACAGTTCCTACCACCATGGTACTATTTGGTTGACGTCACAAGAGTCTAAAAATTACAGAGTCGTCGTCTGGCCAATCAGCACATCTGTGATCGTATTTGGTGAGGTTCCCTTCAGTTCAGCCTCCCTTTGCCGGCGCCAGCCTGTTGGCTAGGCTAATGATTCATCACTTCCACCCTAACATAGCAATATAAATAAACACTAATAAACTCTTAACAGGTGCAAAACACAAAAATAAGTTATGTAGATAATCTCCAGGAAATTAAATACTGATTTGTTTGACACCAAACTCGATGTGGTTCCTTTGAATTTAGTGTGGCATAAAAATAACAGTATACTTATAATAAAAGAATAATCTTCAACAATCTAAACTTCAAAACAAAATCTTACAAAGACAACTTCCGACCACACAGTACTAAAAGAGAATAAATGTTGCAATGCACTAAATTAACAGATTCATATGCAGTTTTAAAACAAAATGGTTAATTCACATTTATCATCCTAATTTAAGAAAAATTCACTAAGACTAACAGTAGGCTAACTCTATTATTAGCACACCACAATAGGTAGTAACTTATGTAAACATATAATTATTCAATAAAGTAATAGAGGTCAGGTACCCATCCACCTTACACAATGATGTATGGGCTACGTTGTTCAAAGTAAATAATGCTACATTTGGTAATAAAATCATGTATTTTTTTTTTTTGTAAAATGCCCAATCCTTTACTTTTGCTTTATCTAAAGAGTTCTGAGGTATTATTGCAACCTGTAACGACTTGTAAAAATAGCAAACACTGAAGTATATTTTTGGGCTAGTATCATTTCTTTGGTGTGAATAATAGTGAATTAATTTTTTTACCTGATTTGGGGGAAAGAAACCAAAGATGAAGCTCATCTGTTAAAGCTATGGTTGGAAGAACTGATAAGTCTGTGTCTTAAAAAGCAACAACTACACAAGAAACACTTCTTGCTTTCTCAATTGTTGCTGCTATAACGTACACATCAGCATCAGCTACTGCTTCTTCTACATGGACTCCTAAATAGGTAGCCAGATATTGTCAGGGGGTGGGCTAACGAATAAATATGGGGTGGTGAGCAGGCACTTCTAGACTGCAGGGGGGGAGGGGAAGATCGCTTGGCTGTGGAGGTACTTAAATACAGGAAGGAAGAGGCTATGGCTCTTTCTTGGTGAGGCACAGTTGAAAAATGGCTGAAAAAAAGGGGAGGGGGTTCCAATTAATTTAGCTGCATGAAAGGCGGGCAGTTTACTAGAAATGTCCAATTAAAGAAATATAAAAGAGGTTTCCTTTTTAACAATTTATCAATTACATTAACATTACAAAAAAATTAAAAAATAAACAAACATACTTATATTAACTTAGTAAATAAATGACTGTCGCATAATGGTAGCCCAAGGTCACTTCAAGAGTAAATAAACAAAACAACAGGTAGCCCAGAAAATAAATGAAAATTCTTTACAATGAAATCAATTGACTACATTGTGGTATGAAAACATATCAGGAATTTGCAATGACAAAATAAATATCTCTCACCCAAGGACACATACACAAGACATCTGAGAACATGCCCACGCTTGAATTGCGTAGTAATCTAACCTTACATCGCCCGACCCAGAGGGCTTCCTCACGCAACAAATCTCTGACCAGAAGTCTTGCTGCTCATGTTAGTACTACTCCTATAAACACACAAAAGAAAGACTCTTTCCAGAACAGTCCTGTCTAAAACAAAAAATAAATAAATAATGTTCTTAACTTACATGCTTCCTGCTGCCTACATCCTGACTTCTGTGTGTCTCGACCATGGCTGCCCTCCTCCTCTTTCACACTCATCACTTATTGATTCTACAGCAAGTGGGGCCTCCCCTCCAGGCACATGCAAAGTGGCCTCATCTACTGAGCCACCTATCAGTTAATCTCCTTCCAAAGCACTCTTTCTCTCAGCCTCTCTTACGTCACGATCCCAGCCGAGTTCCAGCTGGCAATTACCAACCCCAGAGAAAAAAAACTCCAACGATTAGCATTACACTACAGTGGGTCATCAAAGCATCAGGAGACGAACACAAACAAAAAGGGGTGACGGAGAAGTAATACGCAGAAAATGTTCTGAATTGCCAGGAAGGCACTCAACCATTGAAACTTCCAGATGGCCCATGGTTAACGACTGTTCGGTAAAATAAACTGCCTGGACACTGTCCTGCCTACAAAGCAAACAAAGCCACACGAAAAATTTACTGATGGCAATGGAGCCAGTGAACTCTACGAACTTCCTTGTGTGGGTTACCTCTCTTGTCCGCCTGCTGTTTAGGCAGGTAAAACACAACACTATACAACCTGTCTTTATACCACTGAACTGTAACCTTAAATATAGTGTACCACCACAAAACCAATATTTAAAATATATGTGAGTGAACCATTTCCAAGAGTATCTTAAGAAAACAGCAAAACTAAATCTAAAACAATAATTTTCCTAAATTTATTGTTGTGACACTACCCCACCATTACAAAAATTGTGGGTCCCACAAATCTACATAAGGTTCTGACAAACAAAATCATAGTAGGTTTGCATACATCTGCAATGGAACTACGAAAATTGTACGAACGAGTCAAGAGAAGGATATTTATTTCCTTCCTCCCAGTCAAAATTATTATCATTGATCTCCTAACATACTGTTTAACAATGTCTATGATAACTTACGGGTTTACATTAATTGTGATCTTGTTAACAGTTCTCTAATAATCATATAGGGGTGTTCTGGGTGTGAGTCCATTTACAGGTTTTAGTTTGGGTGAAACTGACTTGCTGCGTGGGCATACTGGATTTCCATGATGTCCAAGAGACCTCCTGCTATTTCAGTCTTCACTATTCTTTTTGTTGTATAGGACTCATATCAGGACATCTCTCCAGGATGGCACAATCCATTGCCAGCAGCCACGCCAAGAGCTATTCCACCCGATCTCAGCAAAGGAAAACTGAAACACTCTGGCAGCATCAACACTTCTATACAACGTCACACAGATCTTTACACAAATTAGGTATACTTTAGGAATATCACAAATATCTGGTGGGAGAAGCAAGGTACCATCTCACTTTTTAATAAACAAAATCGACCACCTAGTTCTTAACAAAGATCCACCAAATGTTTCATAATCCTTATCACAAACTTCGTCAAATCATAATCATTATAACGATAACACAACAGTAAAAAATAGTGAAACCTACAGCAAATAGTGTTTAAGGCAAAACAGAAAACCTTCTTCTTGAACTCACTATCACATTTATTCTCTATTAAGTCCAAACTAATTCGGAACAGTTCTAACCTCAAAATGGTCCACTCTCTTCTCCGATGAAAGAAAACCATCTTCTCACTTGACCATCTTCCAGTGTGCAGTCTTAGTATGTCAATGCAAGCAGTTCTCTTTGAGAGTCCATGTGCTTGGTGACAAGGACAGCCCCAACAAAACCTTGATGTAGGCATTCCCACATCTAGCCTTCCTTTATTCCAGTCCATTTCACCTGCAAGCCTCAGGATTTAGTTCACCCTCCATGGCGGATGAACGTCATCCGACAGTCTTTCCACTACCCAAGTCCAGCGACACAGGGAGAATGCATTAGCCTCTGGGTGTGACAACACTCCACAGCCCATGCCAGGGCTGGAACTCTATCCCTCTGAACCATCCACTCTGGGCCTCCTGGGTAGATAAACACAGTCTGCAAACAGACTCCAAGAACACTGTGCAGCTGGCACCATAGGTAGCCTCGTTCCAGTCCCTAGGTAGTAGCCTTCTCTGGACTACAATTCACGTCAGAGATATACGACTGTCCAAATTGAGTAGCAGTCAGAGTTAAGACTTGGCTTCCCTATGACTGGTGTAGACCCAGTTCGTGGAAGTCCACACCCACAAAGTAATGCAAAATTCACTTTTTCTTATTTTATTTCACAAGGTAGTGCTATAACTACGGTCATTGACTGAACTGTCCCCTTTATTTAGTTAACTAACATTTATACCCCTTTTAAAATCAAAGAAGACATATCAAAACTCTCAAGCAAGTATTTAAAAAAAAGTATAAGTAATCTATCTAACCTAAACTAGACATGCTGTCACAGATTCTCCCATAGACATACCTTTCCTCTGCTTTTTAATTGTAATTGTTTTGCTTAACAAATAATGCTGATCATTTATTTGAGTTACTTTACTTTTTTGTAAGTGCCTTATCAACTCAATAATATGTTTTTCTTTGACATTAACAAGATTTTATAACACAACACAATCCATTACACACACATCCACTGCACTTTAGTTACTATTTCATCTCCCTTTAACATAATTCAAGCTGCATACACTTTCAACTCTATTACAAATTAATGCTTCTCAAGACACATACATAACTTCTGCTGTAACTTATTTTTTAATTCAACGATAACCACAGCTCAACTTCTGCACCATTTGTCATTCTCATTGTAGTTTTAACCCTTCCATTACTATGCAACTATTAAACAATAATTTCTCCCGAAATCTCTCAAACAGTTTGAAGAAAGATGTGGAAGAAAATGAAGTTTCTTAAATTTAGACCACCAGGCGGGGATGATGGGAACAATTATGAATTGGGTTTCTGTATGGTAATCACAAAGGTAAGTTTCACAGATACTTAAATAGCCACTGCTCTGGTTTACCAAATAGATCACCTATTACACTGTTCACCACAGTTACTTGATTTGAAAGGCTAGCCAACAACTCATGATTTACCAGGATTTGTTTACTCGTCTCCTCAATGTGACTGGCTAGTTTATTTTCATTCTTAAATAAAGTTTCAACCTAATTTGCTGTTGCTATATTACAACACAAATAGGCTTCTTCCCCTAAAAATGTCAAACCACACTTGACTCTACTAGACTATTTTAGCTAGATCCACACTAGAAGCTTCATTGGTAGTCATTAACAAAGTTTTCTTTTCTTTCTAATCGCTGCAAAAATCTTCTACCCCATGATCAGCACAACTAACATACTGATTTATAGCCTCAACATTACTTTCCAGTTTTGTACTGAAGAAGTGTATACAGTCACCTTATTCATTGGAAGAAAATGTGCTCCTGGAACCACACCAACAGAAATCTTCTCTGCACGGTCAGGCACTCTTGAGCTGCGACATCTGTCGAAAGCGCCACTGGGTACAGCATTTCCATCAATATGTTGAACACCATCTTTAGACTGGTTAGCCCTCAACTAGCAGATTTTCCAGTTCCTCTCAGCCTTAGTAGTTCTCCTGTGATCATTTAAATTACAAGATTTTGATCTCTGTAAAACATGCTGACACTGCAAACTGAGCAAATTTTAACTTTTGTTTACTAGAGATTTTTATCGTAACATGACTAAAAAATTTGAATTAATTTTTTTATTGTTAGTATATATTCTTTAATTAATTGGAGAAGAAAAAGAGAAAAAAATTGTACATCTTTCTTTAAGATTTGTACCCAAACCATTCCGGAATAACGATTGGATCTTAATTTTCACCAACAAAACCAAAGAAAAAAATAAATAAAAAATGGAAAAACAGTAGAAATATTACTTTAAACTTATTATTTGCCAGAATTTAACCTTTAGACAGAAACTTAGCGCTGGTAATATTAGCACACAGAGATTATCTGAGAGCTTTCTCACCACTTCGGCAGGGCCATTCCATCGGGGGAAGAATTCATGGGTCAGGCCTTTCCTTCTTGTGGGGGTTAAAATCAGTACTTCTTGGCCAGGCTAGTACTCAACTGACCACTGCTGAAGGTCATGCAGTTGTTTGTCCTTCTGTTATTTTCTTAGGTTTGCCAGGGCCTAATGATGAATCAACTTCCACTTAGTCGTTTGCTGTCAGCTTCCTCGACTTTCTGGTTGAAACAGACTTCAGAGGGTAAGACAGGCTCACGCCATGTAAGATTAAATAGGGATACAGCTGGTACCTACTTTGTTGATGTGTCACATTGTATGCAAATGTGACCAAGGGATGGATATACATCTCAATCTCCTCTGATTCGTAGTCACATTGTGTGACATCATAGAAGTCAGTGTGGCATGCAACCTCTCCACTGCCCCATTACGTTGTAGCCTATAACCAGAAGTCATCGTACCCTGAACATTCATTAATTTGAGCAGTTCCCTAATGACTGCAGAACTAAAGAGTTTACCTTTGTCGGTTATGATAGAATTAGGGGAATAATGTCTACATATTACATTGTCAAGCAAAATTTGGGCTACTCTGTGTGCATTACCCATCAGTATCACTCTCGTACTATAGTCTGTGCAGGAGATGCAATACTTATTTACATTGTAGGTTTTAGGAAATGGGCTTAATAAATTGGTACTGACTCTTTCAAAAGGTTCTCCAGGTAGAAAAGGTTGGAGAAGTCCTACAGATTTCTGGTTAGTTCCATTTTCCTTTGGCAGTCATTACAAGTCCTAGCATAGGCTTCCACCTGCTTATACATTCCCTTCTAGTTATATTTACACCTAATTTTAGCCAATCCTAAATGTTCACCAACCAATGGGTTATTGTGGCACTAATTCAAGATGTCTGCATTCAACTTATCAGGGACCACAAGCAACATCTGTCTACCTTCAGGCCTAGTGTTTATTTTATATGGTTTACCTTCCTTCAGACAAAAATTTTTGGCCCACCTACTGAGCTTAAAGTCTGACCTTGAGGGCTTTTCAACTTCTTTAATCAAAAATACTAATTCCATATTACTATGCAGGGCTTTTGCTTAGTCATAACCTGGTACAGAGAACACTGGCACTTCTAGGGTTTTCTCCTCATCTTTGAATGTACCTACATTAACTGGGTTTCTGCTCAGACTATCCACGTGGGCGTGTTTTCTTCCATTGGAATATTTAACTTCAAATTGGTATTCCATCATTTTTAGTGCCCCCCTCTCCAGGGTAATTCTTCCAGCAGGCTTACTATGTGCATTCATCTTCAAATTATCTGGGTAGCATAAAACTATGATGATATGCAACTACTGTAAAGAGTTTTAAATACAGATATGACCTAAACTGGTCAAGAGCATACATACACAAGCCCCAAACACTCAAGGTGAGTTATTGGTATGGGGTCTCTGTTTGGGTCAATGTCCTATTGACATATGCAACTGGAAGGTGTTTCCTATCTCTTCGCTGCATACCTTGTGTACTGGCCTCTGTGTGTACTTCAATTGGGTCATTTTCTTGAAAATAGGAGAAGAGGTAAGTTTGTCCTTAACGGTTCTTGAATGTAGATTGCTGTTCCTTCTTCCAAACAAAATTTTGATTTTTCTGTATCAGACTGGACAAAGGCTTTGCAATTTGAGAAAAATTTTACACAAATTATCTGTAAAATGAGGCCAGTCTTTTAAAGCTTCTAAAACCTTCTGTATCAGTGGGGGTAGGGAATTCTCTTACTGCTTTCACCTTGTTATGGTGAGGCAGTATTCCTGTGCTGTTTACTATGTGACTGAAATGTGTTATCCATGTATATCACTGAAATATAGACGGCGCTGTCTTTAAACAAAAGGATAATGTTTCGAAACATAAAGTTCCCACTGGATAAAAGATGTCTTTTCCTTGTCATTTTCCGCAATTCTAAGTTGATGATATCCAGAATTCATATCTAAATGATTGAAAAATTTAGCACCAGTGAGATAACTCAAGAAATAGTCAATCCTTGGCAATGGATACTTATCTTTCAGTACCACATTCAGCCTATAATAGCCTATGCACATTCAGTAATCTTCATCTTTCTTTCATACTAGTACAACAGAGGAGCGCCAACTCGTGCTGCACAGTCTCATAATACAGTTCTGTATGTGCTCCTGTACAACGTTGTGTATAACCTCACGCTCTCCCGGGGATACGCTATATTGTACAGAAGGGATTGAGGGACTGTCTCCTGTATCCAATGTCAGCACTTCCTCGTGTGTACAACCAATTTGGTTAGGTGGCCAACTAAAACATTTCCTATATTTACACAATTTTGTTTTCTGTTCTAGGGTGAGATTTGGGTTCGTGTCTAATTTGGACTAATCGAAATAATCATTTTCCTTAACATATCTGACCAAAACAGACTTTTGTATCTCATCAGACTGTGTGTTTTCAAACTTATTTATTTCTCCTAATTTCATGTTCTTAGGTAACGAGATTGCATAACTGGCTACATTAGTTACCCACAATTTTGTTTCTGTACTTGTTAACACAAAACTACATGGTACCAAAATAGAATACCTATCATACAAGTTTTCAAATGACCCCATCAATGCCTCTTCTTCAGGAAGCTTGATACCTTCAAATGCAATGTCAAAAACCTGGTGTACCTGAGGTGCTAACCTCACATGATTTCCTACAGTGACATTACCATAGTTAACTTGAGGTTCCTGCCTGGCTAGTTGTATTGACAGTGGTGTTGTTTCCTCTACCTTAGGGTTTGATTTTAGCCCTGTCTTATCCCTGTCTTCAGTACTACCAGCTTCTCTAAATGCTGCAGGAATGTTCTTTAAGCCATACTATGGGTAATTTAATACTACATGGCAGCTTCCTTTTTCGGTACAACTTAACTAAGACTGATATTTAGACAAAAAGTCACAACCTAAAATTACTCCGTCTAGTGGTGCAGCAACAACTTCCTAAATGGGTAGCATGATATTGGCAGGGGTAGATATAAGGAATAAAGGATGGGGTGGTGAGCAGACATTTCCTGACTGAAGCAGGAGGGGGGTTAAGATCTTGGTGAGGTGCAGTTGAAAAATATCTGAAAAAAAAAAAAAAAAATGTGTCCTATTACCTTAGCTGTATGAGGGGTGGGCAGTTTACTAGAAATGACCTGTTAAAAAATACAAAAATGGTTTCCTTTTTAACAATTTTTTAGTTACTTTAACATTATGAAAATAAGAAGAAATAAACAAACATAGGATATATTTCTTTACAAGTACCAATAGGGGAGAAACAACAAGTCTCTAAAATAATAAAGTGTTGGGAGTTGTTACAATAACTGTGAAAGATAATTGAAACCAAATATATTTGTAAGCTAAATTCAGACAAAACAAATATATGTCTTCCTGCAAGGGTACTGGGGGAGGACGAAGGTGCTTATATTAGTAAATAAATTACTATCACATCATGGAAGACCAAAGTCACTTCAACAGTAAATAAACACAACAGCAGGTAGCCCAGAAAATAAATTAACATTCTTTACAAAGAAATCCATCTACTATATTGTGGTTCAAAAACCTAACAGAAGTTTGCAACGACAAAATAAATATTTCTTACCCAGGGACATGTACACAAGACATCCGACAACAAGCTCACACTTGGATTGTGTAGTAATCTAACCTTACATCACCCGACTGACAGGCTTCCTCACGCGACAAATCTCTTATCAGAAGTCCCGCCACTCATGTTAGAATTACTCCTTTAAATACACTAAAGAAAGAGGCCCTTTTCTGGAACAGTCCTGTTTAAAAGAAAAGAAAAAGAAATAAACTAACATACTTAGCTGCCTCGCCCACCGAGTCACTGTGATGTTTGAATAAAGTGGGATACGTTGAAAATTGGTGTTTTGAGTAACTCAAAAAAGTAAGTTTGATGACATATAGTGTGTAATGGAATATACAAACACCCAAATTAAATTTTTTACCTTCTCATAACCATTAGAGTAATAGCCTTTTACACAGACCTAGAACATAACATGTAAAATGTTCTCCCGTACTTAACACAATTTTCTAGTTTTTTGAATTATTCCTTTACCTGAACATCACAGAATTACTCTCCTTCCAAGCACTCTTACTCGCAGCCACTCCTACATCATGGTCCCAGCCGAGTTAAGCTGGCGGTTATTGACCCCACCCGAGAGAAAAAAACTGCAACGAGTAGTGTTACAGTAGAGTGGGTCATCGAAGCATCTGGAGGTGAAACAAACAAAAAGGAGGGAGGGGAAGTAATACACGGAAAAAGTACAGAATTACCAGACGAAAATAATCACGTAGCACATGGCTAATGATCACCTGGTAAAGTAAACTGCCTGGACACTGTCCTGCCTACACAGTGTAATGTGCCTCTGGGCCACAGTATATAGATTATTTAATGTAGTGAATTAGGCAAATGTTTATAAAGAAGAGTGGGGAGGACCAATGTTATTAATTTTAGGAGATATAAATGGTAGTATTACACGGTGAGAATTTCTTTGATTTGATTGTAACTAATATTGGAAGGAATAGTGCTACAGAGTCAGTTCAAGTTATGTTGGGCTCTCTACGATCTCAGCTTGTGCATTCAATTTATTAAGAAGTGGTTTAATGGTAAATATGTAAAATTAGAATTTTGATTATGAGCGGATGAGGGTGGAACTAATCGTTTCCCTTCACCCTAGACCAGGGTTGTCAGCAAAGATAAACGTGAGGCCCAGCATGAGTGGACGGTAGCCGCCCCGCTGAGCCAAGATGGCGGACGGCGAAGGGAGGAGGCAGCGACCCAACTGAAAATCACACTTGGCCGCTATGTTTTTAATTTAAGATATATGTAAAAATTAGTGATAAGAAAGGAAAATAGTGTAATTTATGTGTCAGGAATTTAAATTAAGGGCGCGGCTACCACAATTTTCATCACCTTTATTTTATTTTATATTTGTACCAGACATTTTTTTTTCATATTTTAGACACAAAATGTGACTCAATTTGGCTTTTATGAAATTTTTTTATCTCTCACAATTTTCGCGTAATGACTTGTTAAAGTCATATTTTGCATGTTTACGTTTTAACGACTACACTAAAACCAACTGATATACCAAACTCAAAAAAATCACAGTGGATAAAGGCATTGCAGGCTACAACGACATGCTCGTAAAATTAAAGAATAAAAATTATTTGTATTTTTAAAAAAAATATTGAATTTTTTAAAATGTTTATTTTTAGTTTCAGCATTTTTTTAAACTACAAATAATTTTTATTCTTTAATTTTATGATCATGTCATTGTAGCCTGTAATGCCTTTATCCACTGTGATTTTTTTGAGTTTGGTATATCAGTTGGTTTTAGTGTAGTCTTTAAAACGGAAACATGCAAAATATGACTTTAACAAGCCATTACGCGAAAACTATGAGAGATTAAAAAAAATCAAAGAGCCAAATTTAGTCACATTTTGTGTCTAAAATAAGAAAAAAATATCTGGTCCAAATAAGAATAAAAAAAAATGGTTATGAAAATTGCGGTATACTGCGCCCTTAATGTATTATGTTTGCTTCTGAAAATAAATATGACGTCTAATACCGCCGTAATTGCCTAAGTTCAGTGCGGTTTGCAGGGCAGGGCAGTTTGTAATGAAGCTTCCGATTGACCAGGTCGGAGCTGGGGGAGGGATAGCGTGGCTTGGCTTGCTTTCGCGAGTGTTAGTAGAGAGAAGCGTGGCGGTCTCCATAAGGACGTATCGCGGGGCGTGGAGACCTGTCCTCCTGGAGAGTGTCTTCGTGTTCCTCCAGTAAGATTTCATTTGTCAGGAATCGTGGCAATTAAACACGGAATACCGAGCAGTTGTGTACCTCGTCAGTTGTTTTGTGAACTTCTAATCTCAGATCGAGGGAGACGGTACTTATTATTTATCGCTGCTTTGTCTCTGCCCTGAGTGAGGAAAAATACGGCTGTGATAGACGCGTGACGAACTTATTCAACGTGTTTGTTTTTATTCAGTAAACCCACTGAGTTAGACAGAAGCAAAGAAAGTGGTTGTTGACGGGGTGGATTTGTGAACTCAGCGCAGCTAAAAAGGCGGCGGTCACAACAGCAAACAAAGCCACACAAATAATTGACTGATTGCCATAGAGGCAGTGAACTCTAGAAACTTCCTGGTACAGACTACCTCTCTCGTCTGGCCGCTGTTAAGGCAGCTAAAATACAAAACTGAACTGTAAGGTTAACACCGTCGGGTGGGATCGGGATAGCGAACTAAGCTGCTGCTATGAATCTATGCGTTATGATGAAAGAGCACCAGCAATACTCCCCAGATATTGTACTTCGAGACTCTTATGCCTTAGTGTGTGGTATGTTCGGCATGTTCGATATCCCACCCAGTACGTTGAAACTGAGTGCTGACTTATTTTATAGCTTGTTGTTGGCCCCCAGTATGCCTGATACACTACAAAGGTTACACAATGAATATAGGATGCTGAAAAATTACGTAACACGACAGTTCAACGCAGAATGATTTATTGACACGAATTACACAGTGCCAGAAACAATTACTTATCCACGCACGAGGAAGGCGTAGTTATGCGACCCCGGCAAAGCACTGCTATGCTTGATTACTGGATTAATACGTGACGGCTGTCTCTGCACGGTGACACTGACCTGCCGGTATATCGCACATGGTTGTTATGTGGTCCGTGCGAAGCAGATATGACTCTACGGCATATGAAAATGCACTTCCTTGAGCAGCGAGGATCTGGTAGCCACTAGGGTGGGCCGTCAAGTTCGCTTGGAAGTGGAAGTAGATAATGTTGGTTAAAATGAGCACTCTCCTAGCTAACAGACCACAGAGCAGCCGTTCCTGTGCACGTTACAGTGGGGCAGGGCTCTACAAGTGGTGTCAGTAGTCCTGCGCAAAGTGTGGCAGGATACACTAGGCCGGATGTATGATGAACGGCACGTAACACACCTTACACACTGTTGCAAAGTTTAGCCGGGAAAGGGGAAGATAAATAAGCCAGAGATGAAAGGTAACAAGAGTTTATTAGAGTAAAGAA
>PNEQ01044112.1:14707-54847 GCA_003012365.1 Medauroidea extradentata
GAAGGGTTAGGGTAAGGCGAGACAGGAGATAGGTAAAGGATCGCTCTCCTTCCCTAAACCAACAGGAACTCACCGCTCGTGCCGCCGTTGGAGCTAGTTCTCTAGCCAGAGGTCGCACCCAGACTCGAACCCAGAGTCCCCAGGTGCGGTCGCCGCCCGAGCAGAAGACTCTCTCGTCGACTCTCTTCTCCAACTCCCCCGGATAGCTAGCTCGATGTCTCTACCATTCTTCGCACCCCCACCAGGCCATCAAAGTCCTCCCCTCTGATTGGCTCCCAGCTATGCCCAGAGGTGGAGCAATCCCTGCTGAATCCAGGAGTTTGTAAGGTGTTGGGTAAGTGTTAAGATCCACTTAACTCCTTGAGTCATCGGATTCCTGGGATACCACTGTTGCCGCAATCCGCCACTTTTTGGTGACATGTTGATTACCCAGCACCCACTTACTGCCGTCCTGCGACGCCACCGACGGGGTTGTGCAATCGTCTTCCTACTCTTCCGCGACGCCACCAACGCCGCGGGATTGCGACACCGTAACAACACGATGATACTCTCCACTAGGTGACTTGCATGAATGCGTGGTAATGAAATAAGTGGTAAATGCACTGGTTATATGAACACTGGAGCACTATGACGATGCGGTAACCTGCACGTGGTCGGTCACAAAAACATGAATTATGCCCTCAAAATTACACTGAAATATAAAATATTGATAGCAACGGATGCACTGAATGATAATGAACAATGATTAGCTGCGATATGCCTTGTACAATGAATGATGAGCTTGGATGGCTCTCGATACAGAAGTCCCTAGCCACGTGGCGGTGATAATACTGACCCAGATTTTAAGTTTAAAAGTACCAAAATGGTAACAATTATTAGTTTATGCGGACGTGCAATGCGATGGGGATGTCTGGTAACTTGTGCGAGCAAGGTGGACTGGTATACTGAAGATAGACTATTGAAACTAATAATCAGTAAGCAAAAGTTGATGTGCACACGGACAGCGGGCTCACCTCTCCAGACGACTTCGATGAACTGCCACGAGGAAGGCAGCCGCTAAGGGCTCTTTGCCACGCTACGGGGTTCACACACTTCCGGTACCTCGTGCATGTTAAATGATTGATATTAATATTTTATGAAAATGGCACACACTAAATTACATAATAAATGGCGTTACATATTTTGCTAATATTGAAAGATGCGTTTCTAAATGTCTGCTGCAATATGAAAGTAAACACTGAAAGCATGGTGATTTTCAGGCACAAGAATGGCGGCATGTTTACATGTCTCCTGTGCCTCGATGTACACTGCTGGAAATTAAAACACAATTACACTCACTATTACATGCAAAATAACATTGCGTGGATGCGGGAAAATTATGGGAGAGTCTGAAAATGAGGCCTGAGCCTTGTTGATGTTGCACAGTTGTGCCGTTATGGGCTTAACTTGTACGCTGGCCCTTTGGCTGGTGCCAAGGTTAAATAAAGTGTACCTCCACAAAACCAATATTGAAAATATGTGAGTAAACCAATTCTAAGGGTGTCTTAAGAAAAAAAAAACAACAAATATATTGATATTGTTTGCGTGAAATTACACTCATGTTGTTTTGGTAACAACATTTTCACTGATATATACATTTTCTGACATCTTTCTTGCTGCTCTTCTGTATTGTTCCTTTTTTCGTTAGCTATTCAGAATATCCATCAAATATTACAATGTAGTTGTCACTATATAAAGTGATTGTGTATGTGACGTAATTATATTTAAACACTTGATAAGCTGCACGCCTGGCCCAAACGATATTGAAAAAAGTCATCTAGTACACTAATACTTAAAACTATTTCAACTGATTCCTCAATTTTAAATGCTGCAGTAATTTCATGGCTTTTAGCTTTTCCACAAAGAAACCTAATTGAAAAGTGAAAGAGTAGGTCCAGTTCATACTTGTAACGTTGTTTCAATTCATTATCTTCTACTACCCATACAATTTGTCAGAATAATTGTTATGAGTTCCTTTGAACAATATTTTCTATTACTTTGATTACAGAGTTCACTGATAACATTGCCTTTACTTTGTTATTATTTGAAGTTCTATGTCCGAAAATTTTCTTCTCACTAAAAATGTTAGACCCTTCTCTATGATTTGATTCCAGTCTATTGTGGATAAGCTACCGACTTGGAAGATAAGCTACCATAACCAAATCCTCATTTCGCTGGTTAGAGGAAATATGCTGTTGGATCTACTTTACAAAGGTCTGTTGTTGCACATATCCAGGCCCAGGGTTTAGGTGACTGGCATCCTGGACAAGTTAAAATTCAACGGCCCCCCTCTCTCCTCCCATCAAATTATAGTTTCATGCGCACTCAAACAGCTGAACGAGAAAATTTCTCTCTCTTCTCTTTGATATACTTGTTTTTGTATTGAACAGAAAGAGCAGGAGAAAATATGAGTGCATGAAATAAAAATACAAATTTTGTATTCTTGTATTTACTTGATGTCTTTATTTAAGAACAGAAAGAAAAAATCTTAATGCGAGTAGCGCCCCATGCCTCCCCCCCTGTAACTGCCCAGTTATAACATGGGGCCTTCATTTATCTCCAACTTGCCAACTTGATCTTTCTTTGAGATGTTGTTAAATAATGTGGAAAACCACCAGATTTTTTTAATTCCACAGATACATCAACTGAAACAGATGCAAATATAACCCATTGCATTAAGTTAATTTTTTGTAATCCCACTTCTATGAGTGAGCCTCCTATTGACATTTAATTACATACTTGACACTGTTCTACATCAGTCCAAGTTTCAATCCCACAGTGCAAAAGCCACTGCAAGTGAACAGCTTGAATTCAGTTGGAGATAGATAAAGACTCACACTCAAACATCTGCTGAGCATATAAATGACCAGATTTGGCATACAGTGCATGCCCTAATGAGTAAAAAACTGGTACCATCTTGATAATAGTAGAGAAATGCAGATTCCATTTCCAAGTTCTTTTGGCTTTAATAAACTGAAGAATTCTGGCTATAATTGTTTTGTCAGCGAGCAGCTATTGAATTCTAAGTTTACTTTGGTAGTTTCACCTGCCACAAGTGATGCAGCAGCAAACTGCTCATACTACACATACCTACTAGTTCAGCAGTGGATGGGCAAAAACCTGGAACAAACTGCCTGGGATTGGCAGCTTAGCCATAGATGCTTAAAACCAGTAACTACACTTCAGGACCCAGAACCTAAGAAGTTTAGTATACTGTGGTCGCACATCTGGCTGCAGCAAATGTTGTGAATGTTCATGAGCTAGATTGAAGTGTTCTGCTATGTGTGGGTAGGTCCAGGAATTGTTTTATATAAATTTTGAAGAAGTTTCAATTGATGAAAACATTGTTACTTAGTGACGTTCTAACCTCATAATGCAAAGAAAAATGTGTTTTTCAAACAGGTTAGTTTAATTTTCCACAATTTCAGCATATTAATTTTTCTGAGTTTACTTACAATCTATGAACAGCTCCAGCTTTACTCATCGATCTGTTCTGTTTATCTTTAGCTTTGACAGGAACTTCATTTCAGCAATACATAACACATTTGGTGAAAACTATATTATTTCAAACTCATAAACTATTAAGTTTGGATAAACAATAATACCATTTTTAAGTATTGTACACGCGTATGCCACCATTGGTACTGGCTGTGTTGTCCCACAGGGTCAGTGGTGCCACCTGCACGTGACAGACAACCACCTAACCTACCTCAGTACACAACAGTTCCTCCCCATCTAAAATCTTCCAAAATATTTCATCTTCATTGAAGGTATAACCTGATTCTAGATAACACTTAACCACTGTCCATACTTACATCGCAACCAAAACATGTACTAAATTTTCAACCTAACTTAACACAACATGTACACTACCGTTAACCTAAACCAACAGCCCACAATTCACAACATGTACACCACTGTTAAAGCTAAATTAACAACACCCACAACTTCTTCCCTTTTAAAATCTGATGAAATCTTCATACTTTCTTGGAGGCAACCGCCGTTATCATGAGGCCCTGGTTTGAACACCTCCACCCGCTGGACTCAACGGGAACCCTCTGAAGGGGGACACCACTCGCGATGCAGCTGAGCTATTGGCCTCTTCCCACACATTAGGAGCCACCCTTTGAGAATGTCCTGGGGCTTATTCTCCTTCTGTAGCTGTTGGTCCATTCCTGGTGCTTTGATACCTTGCCTCCGACACTTCTACACCTACTGAAGCAGCTCCCTGAGTGATATATTGCTGTAAATGATCTTGGTCACCATTTGTCATGATGATCTGACCAGCATCTGTGCGCTACTTGAACCTGCTTCCTTGACCTCAGGATTCGTCTCTGGTTGACCACTTCTCCATTGTAACTGATCCACATACCTTCTATAGAAACCACCCTGCTAATTTCTGACCTGGTACAGCAACAGTCCTTCCTCAGCAGTCAACCAAACTGGTGTTCACTTGGGGCAACTTACATACTGCCTCTCCAATGCTGAAGCGTCAGACCCCTTCTATTTATGTACTCCAGGAGGTGGCTTTGTTTTGACTTGGATGCAGTTTGGTCAGAACTCTCTTGAGTTGACGCCCCATTAACAACTCACCAGGAGTGTTGCTGTCCCCTGTCACGGTGTTGTCCACCATACCAATAACATTTTAGGCAATCGTGTCCGCCAGTCACCAACAACAATTTTTCTTTACGTCTGTTTGACAGTCTGCACCATCCTTTCAGCCATCCCATTGCTGGATGGATGGTACAGAGGAGAAAAAAACCATCTCTATTCCATTATTCTTCATGAATAAGGCCATTTCTTACGACTTGACTGTATTCCCATTATCCGCAAAAATGACAACTGAACATGGTCCATAGTTCCTGTATAACTGATGTGGTAGACTGACTGCTAACCTGCCTAACCTCTGGCCACTTGGAGAAGGCATCAAACACTATCAAGAAGTTTGCTGCCTGAAATGGGCCAACAAAATTTATATATAGTTGAGACCAAGGTTTATCCTGTGTTGGCTTGGAATGATAGTCTGTTCAGAGCATCTGCATGTTGTATCTGGTGTCCTGGCCTGTACTCCACTTCAAAATCAAACATTCCTAACATGTGGCCCCATTGCAACAACCGGGAAGATACAGTTTCTGGAAGGTACTGTTGGGTGAAGAAGCCGAAAGAGTGACTTATGATCAGTCACTATCTTAAACTTCCTACCAATCAAGTACTGCTTGAACTTGGAGACTGCAAAAACTATGGCTAGTGCTTCTTTGTCCACCTGCGCGTAGTTCCGTTTGCTCTTCTGGAGGGTCTTAGAGCCGAATGCAATCAGATCTTCTATTCCATTACCGAAATTGTGTGCTAGTATCACTCCTACCCCATATTCGTATGTTTCACAAGTCAACACTACAGGCTTACCAAGGTCGTAATGCACCAGCATTTGCTTTGGCTGAAGCAGCTGTTTGGCATCTTGAAATACCTTGCTGTGAGGTTCTGTCCAGTGCCATGGAGAATTTGCATCTAACAGTCGGTGCAATGGTTCCAATACTCCTGCCTTGTTGTGCAAGAACATTTCATAGAAGTTCTAGAACCCAAGAAATGCCTGGAGCTGTTTCTTGCTTCTAGGTTTTTGGGCACCATGCACAGCCTCAACTTTAGTGGATAGTGAATGGATCCCTACCGTATTACATTTGTACCCAAAGAATTCAACTGAATCCATGCCAAAAACACACTTGGCTATCTTTAGCGTGAGTCCTGCAAGTTGTTGCCATTCTAGGACTTGCCATACTGGATTCCAGTGCCTGCCCTCCCTCTCATACTGCTAACGCTTCATTCACTGTAGGCAATGGATACACATGTGGCACTTACCCTGTTCACTGTTCCCTTGTAGTTCCCACATAACCGGATTGTTCCATCCCTTTTAAGTACAAATACCACTGGCGCAGCCCAAGCCGAAACATCAACAGGCTCATAAACACCTCGTTGCCTCAATCTTTCAATCTCCTGACACACCCTTTCTCTCAATGCAAAGGGTACTGACCAGCCCTTCTTGAACTCTGGATCACAGTCTTGCTTCACTTTGATGGAGACTTGTGGTCCTACATATTTTCCTATCTCATTAGATTTGAACACCACTGAAAATTCACTAACAATCTACCGTATTAGGTCTTCCCAAACTTTATTCAGCCCCACTAACCTAATCCCTAGTAGCACAAACTAATCCCGTCCTAACAAATTTCGGTCTCTTCCTTACTCTACACTAACTCCAGTTTGACATCGACACCTCCTTGAGGCCCAACACCTCTAGACTTTCGTTGGACCATGTCTGTAGTGCCATGTTCCCTTTCTTCAATGGTGGCTCACTGGGCCACAGAGACTCGTAGGTTTGTCAGCTGATTATTGAATGGCCTGCGCCAGTGCCATGCTTACTGGTTGCCCATTCAACCACACTTCCACAGACCATGGTGTTCTTTGTTCCTGCATACTGTACAATGTATATTCTAAACCTGTACCTACCACCAAGTCCACTTCACAATGCTATATATCCTCTGTGGAACCTGAACCTAGGTGATTCTTACAGCTTGGACCTGTCTGATGTTTCTCTTGGTGGTACATGCCCGCTCAATGTGCCTCTTATTTTTCAAAACAGACATACTGTGTTTACATGCCAACACTTATCGACCGCATTTGTACCACTGCACCGCCAACACAATTGGTGTCCTTTCTTCCTTTGCCTGTCCCCTGAGACTCTTTTTGCTGTAACCATGAATGACATGTTCTTGCTTCCCAGCACTACATTGTGTATCTTACGCACATTCCCCTCAGCCAATTTACTGCTTCGTAAGTCCGTCTTGTTTCTTCCTGTTGCCTCCATTGCCATTGTAATGCCTCTTTTAGAATCAGTTTATCCTTAATGAAGAGCATCTGCTGTATCACCATGTCCCTGACCCCACAAACCAACCGATCACGCAACATGCAATCCAGATCTGGAAAATTACAATATATGCTTAGCTGCCTTAACTCTGCAACACATAACGCAACTGTATCCTTCTTTTTGGTTGCGCTTCAAGAACTTAAATGTCTCAACGATTTCACTCGTCTTCAGGTGATAGTGATCCATTCGCTTGGTGAACATGGTCTTGAGTGTACCGCATCTGTCGATTTCAGCAATAGTAATGACGTCACCAGACCATACAACCCCGACCCACATACTGTATAAAATACCGCCCGCTTAGCATCATCATTCCTGATGTTGTTTGCGATGAAATAAAACTGCAACCGTTTGTGATATGAGTCCCAGGTTTCTTTTTTTGTTGAAAACTTGCCTATCGTAAACTCATTTTAACCTTGTCGCCAACTGTTAAGTACACGTGTATGCCGCCGTTGGTACTGGCTGCGTTGTCACACAGGGTCAGTGCTGCCAATTGCAAGTGTTAGACAACCACTTAACCTAACTTAGTACACAACAACTGTAAAACAGGGTTACTTTGTGATATTTCCGGGTGGCCATATGTCACTTAAAATGGCTGTTTACTAAAATTTTTAAATGGATGGTCTAGAAATATGGTTTATAGGCTAATATTCAAATAAAGTTACTTTCTTCTCTCTCAGACAGCCTGAAAATAAAACATATTTTGCCACAAAGCCACCCTTGCTGTCCAAAGTAACCACATCATTTTACGGGAGTTGTGTCAAAATTGATTATAACTTTTTTAATATCAAAGTTTTTGTATGAAACACTTTATTCTATCTGCTACAGTTAAGAAATTATTCTCAAATACCATAAGTGAGCCACTAATTTACAATATAATGGCTTTAGCACAACTTCTATTGTAGGAGACTTTTAGTACATTGCAATGCTACATTAGCACAACAAGCATATTTCAATAAATATTACCTTAAGAACACTGCACACCATACACGTACAGTTCACAAAAACTCAAATGCAAAATTTGTTTTCATGTGTGGAGACAAAACCAAAGCACTACAACATGTTCAAAAATTATTTGTTAGATGCCTATAACATTGTCCAGCATATTTTCCAACACCATTGCAACATAAAAATCTCTGAACAATGGAAGATTATTAAAACAGAACCCTTAAAGCCACTGCCTTCCCTAGAGCCCAGCCAGGAGCAAGGATGTGGATTTACATGTTATATTAAATTTAATTGTGAGTTACAGTGTGCACAGTACAAGTTTGTCTGACTTTGACAGTTCTCTTCTGAGACAATTGTCTGGTAACTCCTTTGTGTTAACCTTTAAACCATCCTGACTTCTTTGTAAAACAAGTTTTCAGTTATCCTGTTTAAGGAGCTCTTCTCAGAAGAGAAATGTTAAAATTAGGCAAACCTAGACTGTACAGACTATAGTAACCTATCAAACATACATATATGCCACCACTGTTTTTTTGTTCATCTTTGTGCAACCCACACTGTTGTACAATCTTTTAGGCTGTTTTCTCAATATGCTGAAAACTGTGAACAGATAAGTATCTACATTGTCAGAAACACTTGAAAATACCTGCTCAAAATTTTTGTCTCACATTTTTATTCTTGTAGCAATATTTTTCTTATGATGAATGAAGAAAATGATTACTGTCCAACAGTAATATCTTGAGAGGTGGCTCAGCTACAATTAATGTAATATAACTTACAAGTAACTATCTTTGCTTATGCCAAAGTTCCCATATAGGTGGCATTAATGTTATGTTCACCAAATCACCATCATTATTTGCATAAAAATATTTTAATACATACATTATTTTACAAATATAAATTGTTAATACAGCATACAGCTGCATACTAAGAATACTCTCATTATATTTATGGTACAATACTAAATAGAAGACACACCTCAATTTTAACATCATAGTATGTAAATAATGTAATTTTAAATTTGTCATAAAATATTAGCAAGTGGTTATAGTAGGTATATGTGTAATAAACTTGGAAAACTGTGTTGAATTTCAATCTTCCAGCATTATTTTTCAGTTCAAAATAAAGATCTGAAAAAGTCAATATGGCCCTGATTTCGAAAATAGGAGCAACCTAAATAAAGCACAGTAGTTTACAGTGTCTGTAGCAGTGTACTACTTGCTGCCAAATTTGGTAGGAATATATTGTTTCTTGAGATGACTATATATGGGTGTATAGAAAACAGTAACAAGGTTAAGCTGTACATGGTGCCTTTAGTACTGTGGCCACAGTGATTATCTACTTGAAGTTACATGTCCAGACAACAAAATTGGTAGTTGCAACTGCAGTCATGATGCATTGTGAGGATTTATTGTACAGTTATTTACAATATCCCAGGAAAATTATTTCAAATTTTACTTCACATATCTCACATAATGACCAATATTTAGTGCCTCAATTACCGTAAGAAAAAACACTTAAATTAATTAAATATTTTTTTTTATTTAAAAAACTGCTTCAATGAGCATTGCTCCTTAAGGCTGTTCCAAGGCATTTTCAGATCAACATGTCAGTAATTTCAATTTGATAGGTCAAAAGTGGCTCGCATGCCTTCCACGAACACGTGGAACGCAACACAGAATACGTGAACTTGCTATATTAGCCACCGCGCTTAAGAATATCTCACACTCGCCTCTGGGCGCTGTTGAAGGGAGGGTTTACGCTGCTCTCCCCTCCAAGCGATGACAGCGCTCAGTGTATTGGAACAGCAGTGGTGATAAACTTTGCTACTATGTAGTCCCTACAGCCGTGCTGTCTGTCCTCAGCTGTCACATGGCGAGAGTGAGGGTGGGAGAGCTCGGTCCTTGAAGGGAGGAGTGGGGGAAACTCGTCAGACCACTTTGCACAAAGTCTGGCCTGTGTGTTCACACAATTTGGTTTTGAAGCTTGCAGGGGTTAGGACGTGGGGGTGGGTATGCCGTAAGGGATGAGCCGCTCTACGACAGTGCATTTCTTCCAACGACTTTACCAATAATTGTACAGAACTCCTGTAAAATTTTACGTGAAATAAGAAACACATTTTCTCAATCGGTGTTGTATCGTAGACAAAGTGATCACATGACCAGATTTTGATGTACTACAACTGGTGACTATTTTTTATCAAGCCAAAGAATGAATATCTACCAGATCACGAATTACACTCCATGTTAAAATTCAAAATACATTCACATTTATTAATGTGGTAAGGAATAAGTAGTCATTTCTACTGTTCACAGGAACTGATGTTAATTACAGTGTTGTAAACTATTAATCACTGTTTACAGATATTACCTTACCAAACTAATAACAATGAGCTATTTTCCTAACGAGTAGTGGAATTCACCTTAGCTATACTTAGCTTGTAAATAAATAAAATTATCATAAGCATATTTCTTCAAATGTGACATTGGTTTCAGATGTAATTCATTTTGCAAAATATAATTTATATATGATACATTCATATTTATTTCAAACGTTACAGTTTTCTGTGAGGGTGATAGTCGCAGAAAGAAAAACGAAGAATAAATAATCTATCATATGTATCTTTAAATCAAATATTACAACTCCCCTTGTGTTCGTAATGATTGGCGCAAAATATAACACATGAGAAATAATTGTACAACTATTGTAAAAAAGTGTTAAACATAACGCCCTAATTTACGGAATAGAACAGCCATTCCACTTTCCACCATCGCAGAGCTGTAGCTATTCATTTCCCCCACAATTGCAACATACAAATTTGTTCGGAATAATAGGTTATGCCCAATAAACAATAAACTAGTGTAACGCACAGACCATTTATTTTTCAATGATGAACTCACTTAACTTTTTTTTTACCCGAAATACATGTAAAGTATAGCCTAATAGTAGTAGCAGCATTTGTTCTGTTACGTTGCTGTACTGCAGAGCTAATCAAAGCCCCGAACTTCCTTG
Source organism: Medauroidea extradentata (assembly GCA_003012365.1). NCBI lineage: Eukaryota > Metazoa > Arthropoda > Insecta > Phasmatodea > Phasmatidae > Medauroidea > Medauroidea extradentata. The sequence continues at coordinate 25,620 of PNEQ01044112.1, forward strand.
AACGACCGCCACCATAATGACATATAGAAAACGCCTTTCCTTCACATGACACTTTCTGCTGGACGATCGAAAAAATTCTATGTCACCGTGTATCCATGACTTCTTACTTGAATTTATTTACAATGGGAGTGAATGTAAATATGTAGAATTGTAGACATAGACCACTATAGGGCAATTTCATTCCTGAAATCCACAAGTGAGATAATGGAGAACAATATACGATGGCAACGAAAGTAATTGTGGTGTCTTCAGTTTTTCACATTGCTTTTCATGTGCTCATTCAAATCGGATATATATTTTTGTTGTTGCCTTTTTTAATTTTTTTATTTGACGTAATTCCTTATGGATATTTTGTTCATATAGGTCCATGTGGCAGACTAGCTTTGGTTTTTTAATTTATTTTATTGTCTTCCTCTATCTCGCGGATTTCTGGGACAAAATTGCACAGCAATGGCGTATGTCCACAATTATGTACAATTTTGTCTCGATGACTGTAACGACAAACTCAAAATAATAACCCAGGTATTAAAATGAGTTTGTTCCCGTGACATGTACAAATGCGTGCTTAAAAGCTCCTACAAGTGTATAGGCATTTTGAAACTGAAATACAAAAGGCAGTCATTATGCCTCGGAGGGGATTCCCGAGACACGACTTTGGCTCATCCTCCGAGCGAATCTTAATTTTTTAGTTCTTTAATTATTGCTAAATGTAAGACCAACAACGTACCTTTTACCTCACAATGAATTGCCGGGCATTAACGATTGATTCTAGAATTTATATTTACAGACATCAATTTGGAATAAAAAATCTCAGATAGTGAGATACACCTATACGACAAACTTATTGAGTTCCATACCGGAGCTGATGTTCATTTCCAAATACGTATTACTCTCCCGTTCACTCAACATCAGAATAAGTTAATATTCACAAATTTATTAAGTAATTCCGTTTATTCAGACTGTGGAAATAACACTCAGCAAGTTGGGGAAATCACTGCTAATTTGAGTAAAATAAATCATAACATAACAACGAGAAATGATTTTTGAAGAATTCGTAAAAAAAATTGACACGGACAGCCCTCACAGTCCTTAAAATAATTTACTGTCATGCTTGTTTAGAAACCCTGACACTTTTTAGTAGAAAAGTGTCACTAAATTATATAAAAATATTTAGTTCACTATAGATAACTAGGAACGTCCTAATACAAAATGCAGTGAAACTATGTAAACACCTAATAATATTCAACAATTTTCTTTGTTGAACACTGTAATTTTTAAAAGTTAATAGTTACATAAGTTATGTGTGTAAACTTATTAGGTAAGATATCTAGCAGAGCATATTAAATGATAAAACATAGATCATAAATTCAATAAACAATACTGTATTACTGGTACAGCACATAACAGTTATGCTATGGGAAATACTAGAAACTAGGTGCACTAAGCGAAGTCTTGTTCCTTTTGATGCTCGCTGCTATAAACTACAGTGTTAAAGTTCACGTGAAGAAAATATTTAATTGTATGTGTTGCAAAAAAATCTCTAACTAACCCATCATTTCCGTTTTGCACAACCGTGTTTAAATGTGAAACAATATTCACTTAACATTTTATTTGTATATAGTTCATACACAGTAAACCAAATTAGCTTTTGCTCACATAGTTATTAGAGCTAATAGTTGTAACACAATTATATTTCATTGTTAAATTTTATAAAAACTATTTGTAAGGTTTATTCATCATGTTGGAGTAGCAGGTACCTCTTAGCTCGGAGCCCAGAATAGTCTGTACCTTTCGTTCTGCAACTCTTTTATGTTCTCTCATTTTCATTTTCATCACTTTGTAATGATGTCAAAAGGATAATGTTCTGGGTTCGCCCGTCAATGAAGAATGAACAGAAAAATACTTACTTCCTAACGTCTTTGATATTTGTCATGGTGATTTTTTTTATTGTGTTACTTAAAAAATTCCAACTGTCTCAGCGGTGTCTTGTCATTGCAAATATTTTATTATAATTCCCAATATTGACATCACTAAGTACTGTATATGCACACTTTTGCAAGCTGAAATTCCAAGCACTAAATTTATACATACATAATGACGTGGAATATTATAGAAGGTCTATCGTGACTGAACACTAATGTTTTACGAATGAGCGCACATTTAAATTTTCCATCACCGTAGTATGTCAACAAAACTTATAAAATTTAATGAATTGTTTTCTATTGCAAAAAAAAAAGATTGATTATTAAATGTACATATTAAATATGGATATTTTTCAGTGATCAGTTATGCCTAAATTGTACCTGTTACCGAGAATTTGCTATGTATCCACAACACCGCATCTAACAAAAAAAAAAACGTGAAATCCATTACACCGCATCTACCAAAAAACCCGCGAAAATTCAAGTATCAAGCGAGCCACCGACCTCACAAAACCCCCCGCGTTGTTGCAGCGAACTCCGTGAGGAGCACCACCTTACTGGTAGCTTATCGGGGTATCTCAACGTCTCTCGGCGGATCCTTGCCATGTCGTCGACGGGGATTTACACGTGTTACTTCAGTCACCAACCACAAAGAGTAGACTGCTTGCATTACTATGCTATAAACTTGGTGTCTGTGTAATCAGGAAGAATGGCGTTGTTGTTTAAAGCCGTTATATTTGACATTCAAGTAACGGTTTCAGTTTTTTAGCCAATCCAAGTTGCTGCTAATTTTCAATATGAAAAAAAAAAAAATTTCTCTCGAGAATGCCTGCTGGCAGCTTCACAAAATTTCTTTGGCATGTTAGAAGCACTTTTTAAGGTGATTAAAAAAATTTTAGTTCATAAATGACGAATACTTTTTCTGTTTTGCTTGCCATAAATTCATAACACTGTAGTATATAAAAAAGTAATAAAAACCTATTTTAATGTATTGATGCTGGTTTAAAATCATTATTTTACACATGATTTAAGTACAGAAGTTGCTGAATATGGAATTTAACAACTTTTTTTCTTTCTTGAACAGCCTTAAAGAGGCTATACATAAAAACACTATTGACAGCATTACTTTACAATACTAACTTTGTCAAAGGAATACAAAAAACCTTAAAACACACAAGTTATATATACATATATATATATATATATATATATATATATATATATATATATATAAACAAAATGCTAACATAGGTTCAATCAATAATACAATTTTTTTTTTACATTTTTATATCCTGTTTATCAATTTATAATTAATTTAGATTTATCATCATAATATATACTTTTATGATTTATTAACAGTACACATTTTTTCCCTCTGTAACTCTAAATATTTTTTATTAGCATACTAAATCTTCAAACAGTTTGTATTTTTTATACTCATTTGGGATTTTGTTATATGTTTGAATTAATACATTTTTTACACCACAAATACCAAATTTTTTTGAACCAGAGTGCAGACTATGAAAATTATTAGCTTGTCTAGTAATATATTTATGAGTATCTTTATTATATGTAAAATTTCAATTACTGTATATTAACTCATGAGTAAGTTTATATACATATATTCATGACAAAACAGTCCTTAAAATGCTCAAAGATTGAATCCCAGAAATTCATAAATTAACTTAGTTGAAGTATAAGCAGGAAGTCCATACATTACCTTGATAGCTCTATTTTGTAAGATACTCAAGGGAGTGATAATGTTACTGTTATTATTGAATCCCCATATAGGAAGCATATAGAAAAGATGACTATGTATTAAAGAAAAATATATCATCCTCAGTGACTGCATTGGTAATATATTTCTCACTCTACACAATATCCAGATAACTGGGGAAATTTTCTTTTTAATATGATTTATATGTTGTGTCCATGTTAAATGTTCATCAAGATAAAGACCTAAAAATTTTACCGAAGTTTCCCTCATTATTTTCTCACTACAAAATAATAGGTTAGGATCATCTTGTAATACAATCATAGTGGGTTTGTGAAATACCACATATTTTGTTTTGTTGACATTTAATGATAATTTATTTAGTGTTAACCAATTTTCAAGTATATATAAATCATGTTGAATGTCAATATACAATTGAGCTATGGAGTTTCCCGAATAACTAATATTTGTATCATCTGCAAATAAAATAGGTTTCCCAATTAGTGGTAATGCTGCAATATCATTAATATAAATAAGAAATAATATCGGTCCTAAAACCGAACCTTGTGGAACTCCACAGGTAATTTTTAACTTATTACTAGAATTCCCATCAACACTAACATACTGAAATCTATTTGTTAAATAACTTTTGAACCACTCTAGCAGTTTACCTCTGATTCCTATATTTTCTAGTTTCCCTACTAAAATTTGATGATCAACCATATTGAATGCCTTTTGGAGATCCAAGAATACTCCAATCACAATCTCTCCAGTATCTAATGCTCTTTCAATTTGCACAATCATGTCCATAGCTGCATTTAGTGTACCAGATTTAGGCCGAAATCCATATTGATATTTATAAAGCATATTGTGTTTATTCAAAAAGTTGAATAATGGGGATTTTACACATTTTTCCATAATTTTCGAAATTGTGCGGAGAATAGATATAGGATGGTAATTACTTACCATTTGCTTATCACCATTTTTAAATACTGGTATTACCCTTGGTATCTTACATTTATTAGGGACCTCCCCCAACTCAAATGATTTATTAACAAAACTTGCAATATGTTTACTTATGGATTTTTTACAACTAATAAAAACATATTTGTTAATAGATCTTCTGTAACACTATTTTTATTTTTTTATATATAAATTATACTCCCTATTTCCTGTTCAGTTACTGGTTGCATAAAAAAGGTGTTATTAGCCCAATTAGTCCTACCATTAGGTAATTTTACAATATCTTTTTCATTTGGCATATTAAGTTTACTAGCCAAATTTGAACCTACTGAAACAAAATACTGATTAAATAAAGAAGCAATTTCAATTTTATCAGTAATACAATCTTCATTATTTCTTTTAATACTGTAATATTGTTCTACTCTGCCTTCTTTCCTCATAACATTATTAATAATTTGCCATGTACCCTTTGTATCATTTTTACATTGGATCAACTTATTTCTAAAATATATATTTTTAAAAACCATTTTTGTGCTGTTATATAGTTTCTAAGAGTAGTATAAGCCTGTTTAATCAGTACATTGTTTGGGAATTTGTTTATTTTAGCAAATAAATTTTTTTCCTTTTAATAAGTTGAATAAGTTCTGGAGTTATCCATTTAATTAAGGATAACTTTTTTTCAAAACTGTTTTGTGTAAATCTCATTTTGGAATTTTATTTATTTCTGTTTTCAGATAACTATTTTCAATTCCATATTCAATATATTTATACAATTCAGTAAGATACGAATTCATTTCATCAATTTTATTATAACTAGGAATAAATTCATGTGTACTAAAATAATTATTCATACTCTCATAGTTCATTTTTTTATGAGACCTATGGACCTCTTGTTATTTTTCACCATTTACTTTAACATGGTCATTTTTACTAATTATATCTAACACAATTAAATTATGATCACTAATTTCACATGCGTGATTATTGATCAAAATATGATCTATTAATGTAGAGTGATCAAGGTTATTAGTATTTATTCGAGTAGGAAAAGTTATATTACATATTCTCAATCCTAAGGATTCCCAGAAGTGTTGATATTTTATTGTTGCCAGATCCTCATTATTTAATATATTGACATTCATATTTCCTGCAACTATGTTTTTGTGTGCATGTGGTAAGATTATCTGCTCCAAATCTTCTAAAAATACCCCAAAGTTATTCAGATTGGGATTGTATACTCCTACTATATTATGTAACGCCATCAGGTGGGATCGGGATAGCGAACTAAGCTGCTGCTATGTATCTATGTGTTATGATGAAAGGGCCTCAGCAATATTCCACAGGTATTGCACTTCGAGACTCTTACGCCTCAGGGTGTGGTACGTTCGGCGTGTTCGATATCCCACCCGGTACGTTGAAACTGAATGCTAACTTATTTTATAACTGGGTGTTGGCCCTCAGTACGCCTGATACACTACAAAGGTTACACTGTGAATATAGGATGTTGAAAATTACGTAACACGACGGTTCAAAGCAGTATGATTTACTGACACGAATTACTCAGTGCCAGAAATAATTACTTATGCACGCACGAGGTAGGTGTAGTTATGCAACCCTGGCAAAAAACTGCTATATTTGATTACTGGATTAACACGTGATAGCTGTCTCTGCGCGGTGACACTGACATGCCGGTATATCGCACGGGGTTGTAATGTGATCCGTGTGAAGCAGATATGACTCTACGGCATATGAAAATGCACTTCCTTGAGCCGCGAGGATCTGGCGGCCGCTAGGGTGGGCCGTCAGGTTTGCTTGGAAGTGGACGTAGAAAATGTTGGTTGATATGAGCGCTCTCTTAGTTAACAGACCACAGGGCAGCCATTCCCGTGCACGTTACAGTGTGGTAGGGCTCTACAAGTGGTGTTAGTAGTCCCGCGCAAAGTGTGGCTGAAAGCGTTAGGCCAGATGTATGATGAACGGCACGTAACACACCTTACACACGATGATGCTTTCCACTAGGTGACTTGCATGAATGCGTGATAATGAAATGAGTGGTAGATGCACTGGTTATATGAACACTGGGGCACTATGGCGATGTGGTAACCTGCACGTGGTCGGTCACAAAAACAGGAACTATGCCCTCAAAATTACATTAAATTATAAAATATTGATAGCATAGTATGCGCTGAATGATAATGAACAATAATTAACTGTGATATACCTCGTACAATGAATGATGAGCTTTGATGGCTATCGATACAGAATTCCCTAGCCATATGGCGGTGATATTGCCGACGCGGATTTTAAGTTTAGAAGTACCGAAATGGTAAACAGTAATAATTATTAGTTTAAGCGGACGCGCAATGCGATGGGGATGTCTGGTAACGTTTGCGAGCAAGGTGGACTGGTATACTAAAGAAGACTATTGAAACTAACAATCAGTAAGCAAAAGTTGATGTGCACACAGACAGCTGTCTTACCTCTCCAGACAACTTCGACGAACTGCCACGAGGAAGGCAGCCGCTAAGGGCTCTTTGCCACGCTACGGGGTTCGCACACTTCCGGTACCTCGTGCATGTTAAATGATCAATATTAACATTTTATGAAAATGGCACACACTAAATTACATAATAAATGGCGTTACATATTTTGCTGATATTGAATGATGCGTTTCTAAATGTCTGCTGCAATATGAAAGTAAATACTGAAAAAATGGTGATTTTCGGGCACAAGCATGGCGGCATGTTTACATGTCCCCCGTGCTTCGATGAACACTGCTGGAAATGAAAACACAATTACACTCACTATTACATGCAAAATTACACTGTGTGGGTGCAGGAAAATTATGGGAGAGTCTGAAAACGAGGCCTGAGCCTTGTCGATGTTGCACAATTGTGCCTTTATGGGCTAAACCCATACGCTTGGCCTTTGGCTGGCATCATAAGCTTAATCTCTCTTTTAGAAGCTTCAATCATTATTATGTTATGCTCTTCCTCAGTCTGCACCAGAGTTGAACAAATCCATGAATTATGACTACAGATTGCAACTCCTCCACCCATTCTGTTATTTCTACAAGAAAATACAGAGTTAAAATTTTTTATACTGAAATACTTAGACTCCTCTTCCTTTAACCAAGTTTCAGTTAAAACAATAAAATCAGTATTTTTAAAATCATAAATCAATTTCTCAATTTCATCTATTTTATTTTTAAACTCCTAACATTTAAAGTAACTATCCTTAATTATGGGCAGCAGCATTGTACCAAACAATCATCAACATTATTAAAGGTACATTCAACATTTCCAACAGATCCCTGTCCTCTTAACTTATGTCTTACATAATTTGAGTCAGAATTTGCATCCTCTATACCCTTTAACTCCAGGTCAGGTAACTGAATCATAGATATTCCATTAATATTACTACTAGTAACCCTGTTTGAAACATACACCTTATTCTTGTGTATACTATCCATTACATATAGTTATACTAATATAATTTTATTACATAGAATAAGAATAGCATTTATTGACCTGATTCAACTTTATTAATCATTTCCTCATTAATAATATGAATGGTCTTTGAACTTTCATTTTTCTTTATCAGCACTTTTACAGTCACTAGTCAAAACAAATTGACATCCTTTCTGTTTTAAATCTTTAGCCCTCTTATAAAGAAACTTATTAAAATGTGTAAGGTGTTCATTTATATAAATATTTCTAGGAGTACTACTAGGCAAAATGTCTTTCGTAGTAAGTAGCCTATTCACTCTTTTAGCTTTTATGATAGCCTCCTTTTTCCACCTAGGTGTAATAATTTAATTAAAATCGGATTGGTCATTTCTGCCTTTGACGAAAGTATACGATGCACCACATCAATTTCACTCCTACCAAGTTCTACTTTCAGTACAGAAGCAATTTTACAAACAATTTCATATAAGTCCTCACCTCATTCTTCTGGAATTCCATGCACCTCTAAATTATTACATCGAGTGTACTGTTGCACATCCCATAGCTCCTTTTTCAATTCCTCCTGTCCTTTTACTGTTGTATTCACACTTTCTGTAAGGCTACCTACCATTTTGTTCACAGCTACAAATGACTCTTGCATTTGTTAATTAACTATTTTTATCTCCTCAAAGGATTTATTAATAAAGTCCATAGAACATTTAATTTCTTCTAAATCCCTTTTCCCATCTAACACCATTATTTTGAGTTCACTACTCATGTTTTCCAATTTCGTCAAACTCACCACGGTAGTTCTGCAATCATCTCTGTTACATACCCATTTCTTTTCTTTTCCACCGCCAAATCTTGAAATTGTTTATTAGAAAGTTTTACACAGCATTTATGAAACCATCTAGAACACATTGACTCGCAAAGAATTACTTCATCCCCTTCTTTAACTTGCTTTCCACACGGTGCACAAAAACATGTATTCATCGCTGTCGCCATTTTGCACCTTGCACTTTAATTATTGGCATGAAAAATATGTTCTAAGAGGTTTTAAAACAAAACAAATTATATTTTATAAAATTAAAGTATACCACAAACAACTTTAAATATGTTAATACAGGGCACTGTACTTCAACTTAAAAAATAAAATAACTTTAGTGCACCAATCCCATCAATACATGCTATGTTATAAAATAGCAGACAAACCTGGAATGCATTAGGAAATATAATAGTAAATTTGTTAATTTCCGTAATCCACACTTGGTATAAATTAATCAGTCGGTACTGTAGATGTAGGAAATTAAAACAAAATATTTTTATATGGCCACTATTTTGAAAATAAGGGTCCTGACACAAAATTTTACAGTTAACATAATATATTAAGAATAAATTATTTACAAACCAAATCTGACAAGACACAGTTAAATATTTGCAGATATGATGTAAAAGTTCTACATTTTCACATTACGATATCTCCTAAGGTGATATGGTACAATAAGTAACGGAAAGTTACTGTGATAAACTATGACACACACACAGTCTTGATAGTACAGTATATTAGAGCAATAAAACTACTGATGTTAAGTCTGACATGGAGATGCAACATTATGACAGACAAGTTTGCAAGCCTAACACAGGGTAAATAGTAGGTAAAATAAATAAAGCCTGCGGGAGCCCACGTGCCAAGCCACAATATAAACAAATGGCCTCACAAAAATAGTGCCTATACTGTTGATGAGAAGTGCAGATGCCTACACAACTTTATGAAGGGCTGTGGTGGCCGAATGGTTAGACTATTCACCTCCCATCAAGGTAATCCAGGTTCAATTCCCGGCGGGGTGAATCACCAGATTTCTCCATGTGGGAATCGAGCCGGATGATGCCATTGTTCTGTGGGTTTATTCAGCAATCTCCAATTTCCCCACCCCCTTCATTCAAGTGCTGCTCCATACTCCCTTCATGTCACCCCTCACCAATACTGAAGACCTCGATGTTAAGCACTGACCAAAATCTTTCATTCACAGACAACTTTCTGAACAGCAATTACACAGTGATTTATGCCAAATGATCACAACTACAAAGTTTCTATAAAAGTGGCCTACAATCACTGAAGCAGTCTGGCAAGCCTACGTTCCCCACTGCAGCACTACCTTTAGTCGTGGAAGGAAAGAAGTGCCCACAGGGACGAGTGTTGAAGCATCATGCTTAGAAATGTCAGCACATTCTGCTTTGGTGTTCCCAATAGTATTATGAACGTGCTGCTCTAACAGAAAGAACAAAGAATCATGCTATTTACTTAGCTGTTTTAAGATTGCGTCCACCCTTGCTAACAAACAGTTTTAGTCCAGTATATCTGTCATGTACCAACCATGCTACTTTTTTTTAATTTTGTCTGTACACATTAAGCACTTAAGAATTTTTTTTGTTTTGGACCAGTAGATTCAGTAATTTAACAGTGTCTTTACTGTTCTTGCAAGAAAGAAAAATTAGACAAAATGGGCTCTTTCCGACTTTGCTAAGCAGAAATATTCAGTTACATTAGATTTAAATCATGATAAAGACAAACATCATTCCTTTATCTTGTTTATTATGCCATGAAATGATAGGACTGCCACTGGAAATTGCAAGAGGCAAGCCAACAGCAGATAGACTGCATGCTAGTACAGTGCTTTGGTGCAGAGGCAGGGACGTATCTGATGCACGTGCCTGAATCATCTCCAGCAACTCTTTGCCTAGAGTGTGCTAAATGCAACAGCATGACAGCACCCTAAACATCTGAAATTTCCATGAAGGAAACCATAGTCTTCAATCTCAGTTTGCCTCTGCCTGCACAGGAATCCCTCAACAATGTAACCTACTTCCAGAAAAACCCTTTATGAAAATTTTGCTGCCATTCATGTGTTCCAACATACTGCTTGTACAACCCTGAATCACAATCATTACACCCCGATTAAATTCCTTTGTTAGCATGACTACCTATTTTTGCTAATGAGACTTTTATTGGACAGGACTGGACTTATGGTTTGGTTTTCAGCACCGGAAACTTAATTCACCCAACTGTCTCAGGAGGATGAATGTGCATGAACTCCATCTAATGGGATGAGAGAAAGTGAGAAAGAGAGAGAGGTGTGTGTGTGTGTGTGTATGTGCATGCACGCATGTGTACTTGTGTGAGTGTTGTGTGTTTTTGTCTGTGTGAGTTTATTAACATATATGATTTACAAAAAAAAATAGTATACAGTTTCCAAATTCATATGTTTTAGGGACACACAGACAAAGACTTCTATACAGACAATATTAATTTTATATCCAAAAAAAGTGTTATCACCCTGTCACCCAGTCACCTTGTCAAATGTTTTGTAGATGATTTTTACATTACAGATTACAACTATTTTAGATGAAATGTACATTATTCATCAGCAATTTAATACATCTACAGAATAGTTACTGAGTTTTCTAATGTATCCTTGCTATATAATGAGCCTACTTGAGAAAATTGTTTATAAATACACTATACTATATAGGTAAACTAGAATAAGACATTATTCAGGTTTTTCGGAGAACTTAATCAGATATTTATTAAACTGGGTTGTTGTGTTGCAGTATCACCGGTGCCCATAACAGACCAGCTGTGAATAGGTCTACCAACCTACCGAATATACTAGGCCAAAGGCGTCTAGATGCAAGGCATGCTCCCCACAATCAATCAAATGTGGTACCGCAACAAGATGCTCAAGGCAAAAAGCTGAAAATGAAATCCCAACAGGTTCGAGCTATGATGGCCTCTGCGGCTGCCACCAACCAGCCAGCTAAAAAAGATCAAGCTGTGATGGCCTCTGCTGCTATCAATCAGCCAGCCAAATATGTTCGATTTGTGGTAGCCTATGATCCTATCAAACAACGAACCAAAAAAGATCAAGCTGTGATGACTTCTGCTGCTGCTATCAACCAGCCAGCCAAGAAAGTTCAAGCTGTGATGGCCTCTGCTGCTGCTATCAACCAGCCAGCCAAAAAAGTTCAAATTGCGATGGCCTCTGCTGCTGCTATCAACCAGCCAGCCAAGAAACATCAAGCTGTGATGGCCTATGCTACTGTTGTTACTAAACAGCCAACCAAAAATGTTCCAGCTGGGATGGTCTCTGCTGCTGCTATCAACCCGCCAACCAAGAAAGGCAAACGTGTGATGGCCTCTGATGCTGCTACCAACCAGTCAACTGAACAAGTTCAAGCTGGGATGGCCCCTGCTGCTGCTACCAACCAGTTAAACAAACAAGTTCGAGCTGGGATGACCTCTGCTGCTGCTACCAACCAGTTAAACAAACAAGTTCGAGCTGGGATGGCCTCTGCTGCTGCTACCAACCAGCCAACTGTTGTAACCAAACAAGTTCGAGCTACTGGGTTACCTACACTCAAGGTTCTAGAGGAGGAGAAAAACAACACTTATGAGTCCGGGGAAGTTAATGGGTGTGAAAAATGTTGCGACATCTGTTATGATCAATGCTGCTTGATGACATGTATTGTCTTGGATGCTATCTGCTGAACACCAAGTTGTCAAAAGCCCAGCAACAACAGGTATATAGTATTATGTTATAACAAATGTGTTTATTACCACCAGTTTGGTTTTGGGTATGGAAACATTGTTAAATGATCTTTATTGAACACTCAATTACCAAAGGTCCTGGAATAACTGAGGTATGGAGTATTATATAACAAATGCAGTTAGTTGCAGCTAGTTTGGTTTTTGGTATAGAACGTTATACTTGCAGAAATATTTTCATTGTTCAAAGCATGCAAAATAGTCTTTAATGCTTGAATGGCAGCAACATAGTTCAACTTGGACTGAGGCATAATTTTTTTTATGTGTTACAATTTTTACATTTTCTGTAGGTTTACTTGTATCAGATTTCCTTAGTTTTATTTGTTGAAGTTAGGTTAGCAACAGAAAATAAAACACTTATTTTTTCCAAGGTTCTTAAGTGAACAATTAAATGGACGTATTTACAACAAACCAAACATTGTTTATGGTTACATAAAGATGTATTTAAAAACAAGACCTCGATAACAGCATGTGAAGTCACACAACAGTGATTTGGATTTAATCTTCAACAGAAAGGATTTAGGAATTTTTGCACATGGGAAACATTGCTGTTGATGCAGTGGTTGGTGGATTTTCTCAGAGCAAACAAGCATATACAACCTCATCCCTACTTCATCTCATACAACTAGAACGACAAGCACACCCCTCACTGCCAATGTCCCCAGGCATCAGTTTTCTCTCCTCTCACTTATCCATATAGCCTTCATGAAGGTGGTAGCCATGTGCAAGCATTATGATACTTTAATAAGGCAACAATGCACTAATGTATTTTATATTATGCCACAGTTATTTAAGGGTATCAGCACTCCATATTGACTGAAAATTCCTAGGAAACTGTCTTTCTAGTACAAACTATGAGAGCCATCAATAACAATATTATATCTATTAAGCAATGCTTTCAATATTTTTACATGTTTTGTACTTATGTGAAAATTTTTACATTCACAGAGGGTATATTATCATTGAAACTCAGAGGGCCGGTTGATGAATTAAAAAAACAGTTTTGTTTTGCATATGTGGGGCTCATGTAGAATCTGTACAAGGGTAAGGGGAAGTAGTTGTGCCCCTCTTTTAATAAGTGCTTTGATATTGCTCTCATCCAAATATGCACCAAATGTATACTTGCTGATCCATGATTAAATAAACATGTGCTGCCACTGAGCACAAGATACGTGCATTTAAAATCAGCAGATAACTCTACAGTGTAAGGGTATTCTGTACCATGAATGCTCATGACCATTAAATTATTTCTTTGTTCCCTCGTAGCTGGCCTGTAACAATTTCTGATTCTTTCTTGGGGATGAATTTCACCTATGCCAATCCACTGACAATGCAGTCAGAAGTTATGGCTGTTAACAACTCCTCTTGAGCAATCTCGTTAGGTGTATTGTGTAAATGATCAGTCTCTCGCACTTTACAACTTGACTTAAAGATGCTCAAGTTTTTATATTAATAGTCTGTATTGATGGTAGTTAATTAGGCCTCTGTGCATTAATTCTTCATTCATGTTCCATATTGTTTACATATTCTTAATTTCTTTGTAAATTAAATGTTGCTAGTGTTTGTTAAAAAGTTAATTTGTGAAAAAAGATATACAGGACATCATTTAGTTTAACCCAAAATACACATAATATGTTTGTGGGTGAAAACCACTTTTTAAATATAAATACAAACTGTCATGTAACATTTTCTGATTCTTACTAATGAATGAATTTCACCTGATACCAAGCCACTGACAATGCAGTCAGAATTTATAGCTGTTCACTACCCAAATTGAGCAATAATTTTAAGTGTGTTATGCAAATGATTGTAGTCTTACACTCTAAAACTTTCCTTGAAGAAGCTCAATTATTTTTTTATCTTAACAGACTGTACTGATGGTGTTTAATTATGTACAAGTATTCTTCCATCCTGTGATAAATCTAGAACACAATTCATATTGTGTCCATTTCTTTGTCAATGAGAAGTTGTTAGTGTTTGTCAATTGTGTTTTTGAATAAAGAATAAACAGAATATCATTCAATTATCACAAAATATATATCATGTGTTTTTTTTAAAACCAATTTTTAAATATACATATACACAGTAGTGGCCGGTGAAGTCAGATAATGGATGTTCACAAATTGTCTCAAAAAATTAAGAAAGAAAATTTTAAATTAAAAACAGTCACAAATTGTTACTACACACTACATTTCATGTTGTTTTAGTAAACTTTTCATGACACAGAACATGGGTTAAAATTTCATTACTAGCACTGAAAGTTGTTTCTCATTTCCCTTTAAGGGCTTATTTAATTTCCTGCTAAATTTCAATATGGATCTTGAACAAGCAGTAAGTACATATAATTTTCTACCTAGATTAAATTAAACTGAAATGTTGTAATTTTTGGCGATTAAATGATTTGTAATATTTTCTTTATTTGTAACATCCAATGCTAAAATATTATTTTCTACTAAGGTTATTGGGTAATATTTTATATATAAGGTGCAATAAGTAAAAATAGTCTCTGTGATAATATAAATTCGTAACTTGACTCTATTATTGACATTTGTTTTACATTTAAAACCACAGTGTCTCTTCACCAGTTTTGTTCAAGGCTCGTGTCACATTTTTGCTTAGAATGTTTGTTTGGCCTGGTATTAGATAAAGCGTAATGCTGGCATCTAGCGAGGTGTTTTATAGTTGCGGGGATCTAACATGAGCTACGCCAATAGGTGCTGTCATCAAGAGGTGAAAGAAGGTACAGTTTCCGCGATCAACTGGCATGAGCACAGTCAGACCTATGCACTTCTTCAATGTTAAAACTCCAATAAGAGGTGATGTCATTTTGTCGTGCACATGCGTAGAGGCCAAGAAGAGAGGCAGAGAGAAGAGCACAGCTCTGTTGTGCACAGCACTGTTGTGCACAGCACAGTGTTGCAACATCGCAACTTTACAGCATAAAAATTCAGTGCATTTGTGATCGGTTAGGTGAACATTTTAAACTGTACTGGTGCTACAAAACACACAAGCATGTTTTAAATATTTTACAAAAACGCTTCATAGAAAACTGGGTTGCGCGTACACTTGAGCACTTATATGCCGGCCGCTACTGCATACAGAAGAGAAGATATTAATTAGTAATGTCCACAGGGAAACAACTTATTAGTATTAAGTAGAGTATTATCTTTTCTTGTCAATTTACTACACTAAATAATTCAATATTCTCGAAGTCTTAAAATTTTTGTGAAACATCAAAGTAAAAAATATTTTCCAGCTATTTTACACAGAATTCTGCACGATGAGAAATAAATCTTACATCTTTTAAAAAAGTTAGTTTTTACATGAAATGTACTTATAGTTTACAGAAGCGGCTTCAAAGATACAATTTTATCACCTCATTCATTGTATTTTCATTTAAATATACACCTACAATTTTTATGACATTCAGAAAGTTATAACAAATGAAAATTCTATGATAAAAAAGTAGGTGGTTTAAGTGATTGGATTGGCCAACAATGACAACACTTCACACTTATTTCAGTTATTCTTACATAAATAGTTACACAATGTCCTTTTATTTTTATCACAGATTACGCAAAAAAATTAAAACTTTGGTGGACACATTCCATTATACATTTAGAAGGAAACAGCACCTAGAATGGTAAGATCAATAGCAGTTCTGAGCCTATATTCCACTCACAATTTCTCTGTGGTTGAACCTGAACAGCCTTGTTAAATAAACCTACTAGAAATAATAATTTCAGATTATGTATTTTAAGACCAGGTCATTCGGTCATATCTTACACAAAGGTCTTTTATTTCTTAACAAAATATTCTGAAAATATTAAAAAAAAAAAAAAGGTGAAAGCAGCATTTTTATCACTGGCTATTCAAACAGGCACAATTATGCCATTGTCTACATGTTAACATAACAATTTTATGGCTCAGTTCAAACAAAAGTTGGTTCATGGATTCAATGTCAATGTCTTGACAAAGTTGTCATTAAGTAAGAGATAAAACAAGTTTCTTGAAAAGGAAATAGGAAGGAGAATTGGCCTCTGACCTGTTTTTAGGACCCATCCCAGCATTCTGCAGAGTGATTTCAGAAAACCATAAAAACAAATATTGGGACAACCGGGCAGGGCTGCAGTTGGCATAGTGGCTAGAACACACGCCGTCCACCAAGGTGATCTTGTTCGATTCCCGGTGGGGTCAGTCCCCAGATTTTTGCGAGAGGGAATCATGCTAGACAATGCCATTGGTCGACAGGTTTTCTTGGGATCTCCTGTTTCCCACACCCCTTCATTCCAACACTGCTCTATATATCATGTCATCTCTCACCAGCTCAAAAGACACATATTAAGTGCTAACCAAAATCTCTTCACTTCACTTCATGACACCAGGACTGGAAAATATACCCATGCCCTACGTAATATCAATCCAGTGTTCTATGACTGCACAAAAACAAACATCTGGTTTGGAAATTCTCTTTGCACGCAACTATATGTATTTTCACCTAACAGTGCAGATGTACTGTCACTGGCAGAGCTAGAAGTTGGGCACCATTCCAAAGTTAAGATCCTTGATTTTCCAGGTGTCACAGTCAGTCTGTTGTGAGTTCCTCAAATTGTAAGTGTGCCTGAAGACTGCAAATGTCGCATTTGTTGTTGTCATCAGTGTTATATTCTTTGTGTTGGCTTGTCTACAACAATTTCTGTTACTGTTTTCATTTGTGTTGTTCCATTTTCTTTGTCCATTATTGTCGCCATTTGGTCTTTGTTTGTTTTGACTCGCCTATTTTTTTGGTTTCTTTTATATATAGACTATGCCTATTTTGGAATTACGTGTATGTTTGCTAACCTACTGCCATTTATGGCTTCCTAGGTTTTTTTGTTGCTCACTTTCTTGACCTTAGTCTATTTTATATAAAAGTAAGTTTTCTATGAGTCAGTAACATTCACTACCATTGGCGTACATCCAATAAAACACTTTAGTTTATCATACACCCCAATTGGTGTAATTATTCAAAGATCACATACAGTATATAACTAACCTCATATCAAGACATTAATTTATATATGTACACACACAGACACACTATTATAGAACCAAATAATTTATGCATCAGCATTTTTTTTTATAACAATACACAAGAATTGTTACTGAAATATCTTGAGTTACAATTCATATAATTTCTTGACACATGTGCAATGAGATAAGAAATTTGAGGGCCTTAAAAGAAAATGAAAATATATTCTGCTACTGTTTATTTGACAATATAAATCTAAAATTTTGTGGTCCACTTAAATCAGCTTTAAAAAAAACTTTTGAAGAGGGCAAAAAAATTATCTATCAGCTTCACCAAAAGGAATACCTTCAAAATTCATCCCACATAAGAATTCCATATTTTGATAGTCGATGCTGGCAATATTTGTAACACGTGACAGAATAACATACCATTTAAAATGTCCGGACGTGATCATATGGCATGACGAAACAGCAGTGGCAGCCCTGAAACTTCCACCGCCGATGTTGAAAATAGTGTGTAGTACATGTGAAAAATATGTAAGCATTTTGGAGGAACCATAATATAATAACACTGCTCTGTATCCTGCATTAGTCAGTTAATTATTTTAGCCAGTGCAAATTGCATCACTTCCATAACAATTTTACAAACAACCACACCATTATCAGTCGACCTGTACTGGCAACAAGGATGGCCATGTGTGTCATTGCGGATGTGAATTGTGACTTTTCGTGTGTTCGTGTGTGTAAGAAGCAGGTAATCCGTCCAGAGAAAAGTAATACAGAAAAAAAAAACATTACCTACTATTTATTTTAACTGAATCTGTGGATAAACACTGTTCTTGTTGTAGGCCTATAAACATGCTTTTTTCAAGGTGCAGTTTCAATAAATTCCTTTTGTATGAAAAAGTCCACATTTAATGTTTTTTTTTAGTAAATAAGTTGTACCATTTAATTTCAAGTCCGCATGAAATAATGTTGTGCATAAATGTAGGCCTACATATTACTAAAAGAAAAGGACAAAAGATTTAGGCCTGTGTATTTTCAGGACTAAAGTGTATTTGTTTAGTCATTCGTATTACCAAAATTATTTAAAGCTGATCTTGGTTACTAGACCTACCTAGGTTTGTTTATTATTACTTACACTGTGTTTCATTTAGGTTGGGAGATTGAAAATTTTTTCTATGTAATCTACAAGAAATATGTTTTTCTAAGTGTTGTGAGTGGTATGACAATGACAATAACACTGATTTAAAATTCGTTTTAATTTTGAAGATAGGCCCTACCACTAAAGGTAAATTTCTTTGATAAGTCTACTACTTGAAACTTAAAATATATTGCTCTATGACATGATAGTGAAAAACCAAATTGAAGTCAACAAGACAAATAATTGTATTAATGCTTGTAGGTGTTACTATATTTTTTTTATTTTAGTTTAAAGATGTTTGCTTGCATTGCCATATGCTCGTGCAACTTCAGTTTGTTGTAACCAAATAAGCTACTGTTATTTAATCTATCCAGTAGTTGAGTAGAAACAAAACAACCTATGTAGCAATTATAGTCAGTTCAGGATAAAGTGAGCACTCAGAAAAGCCTTGCTCAATTTATATTTTCAGCCAATTCTGTGTGTGACAGCTAAAGATGGGAAGTGTCTAACCTCTCTGGACACATCACTTGATGTTTGCACTTGTAAGATAAATTGTGCAGTTGGTAGAAACCTATATAGTTTGATTAAAAAAGTTTTTAATTATATAAAACACAAATATGTCTAAATCTGCTGATTTTCTTTCAATATTGTTGCATTTAAATAGCAGAATACACAGAACTACATTCAGCAATTCGTTGCCAACCGTACCAGCATGGCAACTATTGTTAACGTGAAATTATATGTAGTAACATCTATTGATTTTTTCAAAGGTTAAATCTTTAGTAATCACCTTATCCTGAAGAACATGTACTATATAAGTTACCCATACATGTTTGTTTATTTTTGGTGATGCCCTTAAATGTTACAACAGGTTTTTGCATATGTAAAGAAAAGTATATGGTAAATAATCTTAAATCTTGCACGATTATATTACCTGAACATCTGTAGAGTAGGCTATTCATTACCGTAATGTGAAATAGTTTTCCATTAACATTGCCACTTAACTCTAGTAAGAGTAATGCACAGCCGGTATTCAAAACAAATTACCAACTTGTCTGACATCTAAAAATAACCAAACGAAAATCACAACACATTTAGGATTTTATTGCAGTTATTGTTGACATGTTTTGTTTGTCTGCTGGAAAACACTCAGGTTTTCTACTGCAGTGGGCCTTTTTAATATGTTGTTATATGTTCTGTTTCTATTTTATGATCTGGTTTGTTCCAGTTTTGTTTTTGTTTTGTTTTTAAACGTTAATAACTTCTAGTTTAACGTGTTGTTGTGTTTGTATACACAGTTATCGTGTGACTCCCGTGTAGTACTCTTTGTATGTTTTTACATTGGTTTTTACTTCCTGTGGAAGTTTTAACTTTTAGTTTATGAAAAACTTGGGGCACTGATGGCCATGATCTGTAAGAAATGGAATTCTTATATGGTATGGACTGTATACGTAGACAAAGCATCAAATACTTGACAAAATTTTTCTCAAATCTATTCATTTAATTGCAGCTCATGATTATTTTCTGTAATTTTTGTAAACCAGCAATTGTGATAAAGAGTGAGTTTACTCATCGTTATCAATCATCAAAACACAAAATTATTTATAATTGGCAATCACTTTGCACACTTAAAATACTATACATTTGATTCAAATACAGATTTTTAGTAATTTTTCTACTTAATTGTTGCACATGCTACTAGACTCAAAGTTCACGAATTACAAACATTTCTAAATCAACAAGTTGTGTAATTTTATACTAGGGATAATACATGACATCAGCTAGAAACACTTAATCTGTAATACTGGTAGCAAAAATGTTTGTGTGTACTTACTAGCAGAAGAAATGACGGTTGTCTTCAACTGGATTCTACTTAGAAATTTATTATGGAAAAAATTCACTCTCCTCATTCAACAGACTGATGTAAAAGTTCTCATGAGCACTGATGACAAGAATTTTCAGACTCATCTTTTCTCACATACTGAAACAATGCACCTATAATATAAAACAAATATCACACAATTTTTTAAATTATTTTAAAGAACACATTCTCTCTGCTGCTACATTTGTAGCAAACTAAAAACTGTTACACACCACAACTAAACTTTAATCATTTTATCCACTTAGTGTGAGGCTCCCACATATCAATAGCCATATACTGTTTTAACGTTCGGGAAACCAACCCGACAAATATAAATACACAAATATATACTACTCCCTGGGAGTCATGTCGGGACGAGGGTAGGGAGGGATATCTAACCCAAACAACAGAATAACAGGAGTCAGAATGTCATACGACAATGTATTAATAACAAATATACAATTTTACAGCAGGCACTTCAAAAGATACATATGAAAAGACGTTCGGTGAAGGAAGGGACCTACCCGGAGGCATGAAAACCAAAGGAAATTGCAGTTGCTTACCTAAGCTCAGGAGAGGGTGTGTGGCGGTCGAGGCGTCATCGCTCACTAGCCTGGCGCACGCCAGGCCAGTCCACGCCCACTCGGGATCATGGGGCAGGAGGGGGCGGTGTATGTGTAGGCGCGGAAGGGAGGGGAACCGAAGGGAGGAGAAGGGAAGGGGAGGCACTGACGTCACCAGTCACCAACACTGCGGCGGGGCGAGCGGAGGCGGAGGCCCACAGCCTCAAGCACCGGCATGTCCAGCCCAACTACCAGGGAATTTAGGGGCCTTCACACTATATATATGATATTTGACAACAAAGGGATAAAGAGATAGGTTTGCTGAAGACCAAATCCGTTGATATTCAGTAAACTGTAGCAATAAGAGGTTTTCTGATGTTTTGAATTCAGTTGTAGATGGCTGCACTGGAGTGACCGAGTTGTTTTTGAACTAGGGGAGGGGGCTTGAACTCCCCATTTCCTCATTCTAGGTGATTTTACATAAAATATTGAAAGACCTTGACTAGACTTTAGGCAATACCATGCTCATCACAGAAATAATATAACTTAAAGTAAATGAAAAAGTTAGTAACAATTGTCAAAGTGTTTTTACACATTTTAAAAGTGTGTGCAAATGACAAAATTTTATTTTATGTTCACTTATTTTAAAATGCAAAAACATTTCCACAATTGTTTAAGATTTCATCAAGAACTGGAAGGCAACATTTTCAGCGTGAATTATCACATTTCTGTAGTTGAATTGGTTTTTGTTATAAGAGTATAACAATTTTATGTTGGTTTTGATTTTATATTTCTAATTGAGGTCACAACTCCCAGCAGAGATGGTAACTGGACGAGGCAATCTCTAAATCATAAAGGATCCAAGAAGTGATATATGTAAGAGCCACGTTAACACTTCAGGACCTGCTATAGTATTTGGGAATTTCAGGCCAGTGCAGCTCATTGGTTGGCTTGGGTAGCTTGTCGCCCATGTTCTGAAACAGAAGGATGTCTCATGGTGCATTGTTGACACTTTTTTTGAAGGGAAACAATTCCACAATACAAAAGGAAAGCTAACTGAAAAGCTTCACAGTCATGACTGGCACATCTGTTTCTGGAAACTTGCCAAAGTTTGCTATGTATTTTGTGTCATTGCACAAGTCTGGCCTATGGAGAACTGATGGAGGGCACAATATGATTAATGAAATCCGTCAATAAACAGTACTAGAACAGGATTCAAATTATTTTGCCTTCTTATATTATTTTGAACAAACAAAGATGATTCGGCAGAAACTACTGAGGAAGAGCAGTAAGTGAACTGATGAGTGTAATCGTTCTAACTATGCACTTGAATCATAATTAAGCTAATCTCATCCAACTAGTGATTACAACACACCTCAGTAAGTGACCAAAGAAAGAAAGATATTAGCAAGTTAATGAAGCAGTTTATCTGCCATACTAAAGCAGCTATCTGTTTTCACAATTGTGCTCCACATAATAACAAGGCTGTACAAGGAGCCAGTACAAGTCTTGAATATGCTAATTCAGGTACAGCTGTCATTTTCTGGCTTGCCACTCAGCATGGTCAAAAAAGGTGTACTTCATTGACAAGCTGCCTAATATAGGCTCTTCACTGTAAAATGAGCTTTTTAAAGACTGCATTGCCGAGAATAACAATGCACTGAAATGTATTGTGGCCTGAAACCTTAAATTTTGAACTGAACAGTTTTAAAACTGACCTATTGCTGGAATTGCTTAAAGATTATATAACATCTTCAGTACTATGAAAATTATATACGTACTGATGTTTATTATTTACACTGCTATTATTATGTTAAAAAAGTCCTCCCCGGAAAAATTTGGAATTGAACACGTAAAATTGACGCTATTTAAGCTCTTCTCATGCCTTCATTTAATATGCCACTAGTAGAAATAGTAAATTTTTCAAAGATTTAAATTGTTTGCGGGAAAAGTTTTACAGATACCTGTGATAATTCCAGATCATTGATGCACACTCAAAAATCAAAACTAATATAATAAAAAAACACGTATGCAACATAAGTTTACTGCAATTTAAATACTTAACGACTATTTACTACAACTATCTACTACCTATCTACTATGTCGGTGGTAATCTAGTTCAATACTGAAACGACTCAAAAAATCAACATTTTTAGTTATTTATTGTGAGGTTATTTTTCTCTAAAATGTTGCTAATTATTTCAAAGAAGAAGTCACATAAAAATTCAAAATATAGGCTAGTTCACTTAAACTCATTTTTGTGTTTACAATTTACATTTACGATACATATAGATATTGAATAAAATATATTTCCCCCTGTCAGATATTTACCATGCAACTTATTTCCTTCAAGAACTATTATTAAAATTTATAGATACATACAGTTCCATATTATAGAGAGCAAAACCAATAGAAATTGAAATATTTCAAGGACATTCTCTTACAAATACATTTTCTGAGTTGTCTCCTAATTGAACTTGATGCTACCAATGTGTTAAGAGAAGAAATTCACAAATTAACGAATACCTTTTCTGAAGTAATGTCCTCTTCTGCTTAGCCACCTAATGTTGCATATTACTGATCTCCATGTGGAATTGTAGTTCTTTGAAGGAATGTTTACTTTTTGGTCTCATTTCTTGATATGAAGTCATCTGCGACCTCATCCAGGTCTAATGCCGCAGCAACCTCCTTATGGATATGTAGAAAGCTCACGAAATTCAACCTCTGCTGTCCCATTGTTGAACACAAGTATGTCTTAAGTCTTTTAAGCCCAGAAAAAGACCTCTCTGCTGTTGCTGTAGACACAGGAATTGTCAACACTATTTTAAAAAATTTGAAGAGTTCTGAGAGCAAATCCTTTATACAGTACTTCTTGCCTGAAATGACGGACTATGTCTTCTATGTTCTCAACAGATTTCCCTTCATTCTGCAGCAAATTGTGAAATATTCCTCTGTGGAGCAAAAGACGATCAGGGTCGATGTCATATTTGTAGAATTGCACAATTTATTCTTTGTTGACATCACTTCCTAGTAGGAACTGCTCCAATTTTAACAAGAATTTGTATGATGCTGTTTCAAAACGTGAAATGAAATGATTTACAACACTATCTATTATTTCGAAGAATAGACATCTGTGCCATTGCTTCACTGATTCAAACTGCTCTTCTGAATTATCTTGAGAATCATCATACAGTTTGGGAATTTTTTTTCTGTCTGGGTAAAACAGGTGAATGAACATCTACAGGTTTTTTTCTGTTACTTCAGACCAAGTATCATAGAAACGTTCCCTCAAAAATTGAATACTTGCTTTAAGGGTCATAATCAATCTACGAGCCTCTTCCAAGTGAAGTGATTTATTTTGCAGAGCCCAATTTGCAGTGTCTATCCTACCAAAGAACTGTAAGAGTAATAAAGAAATTAAAAAAAAAAATGCATAGGTCTTAAAAATGAGGCAGCTTTATATCCAGTGTCGGTTGAATCACTATCTGAAATTGATGTAAAAAATTCAATCAGAGCAGCATAATTTGAAAGGATGGATGAAAGTGACATATCTTACTGTCCGTCTTGTTGGGCACAGTGGTCGGAGGTGAGTAGTGTCATCACATTTTATAGACTGAAAAAATGCTAGTCTTTTGGGTAGAGTCACACACATAGCCAACTATATCTTTGACCATCTTAAGTGCATCTCTGCACTTGGGGATTTATGAAATTGTATCCTGTACCACTAAGTTCAAGGAATGTGCTAAGTAATGTACATAAAATCTCTTTTTCCACGCCTAATATTTTTGCTTGCACTCCATTATACATGCCTGGCATGTTGGCTGCACCATCGAAGCATTGACCTCTACAATTTACCATAGGCAAAGCAAAGTGAGCAAGCACATCACAAATAATACTAAATAAGGCCAAAGAAGTTGTATTATCTGTTTCATAAAAGCCAAGAAACAACTGTATCAGTAAAGAATCTGTGACATATCTTAAACAAAATGAAAATTGTTCTTTTCTACTGACATCAGCTGTTTCATCACATATTATTGCAAAATATACAGAGTTACAAACATCTGTGATTAACTTTCGAAGAAGTGTATTACTCATGACATCAATCATTTCATTTTGTATAGCATGACTGTACCAAGTGTAAGACTCTCTTTGAAGCCACATCTGTAGTTCAACTGAGTCTTCACATCATATTTTAAGGAGGTTACTTTCACTGTCAGTGTGGCCTCTTATAGCAAGGCCTTGAGTACAGAGATACCAGAGCGATGATAATTTTAGTAAACATGTACGATTTACCACCATTTGCTGCGTTTCTCATCAGATATCTGTGTACAAACATTTATTACACTTTTCAAAGATTTACATTTAAGCACTGCTTCTTTATGACATGCTGAAAGTTCATGTACTTAAAGTTTTTCTGTACCCTTCTTCCAATTACAAAAACCAGTACTAATGAAAGTCATCTCTCTTTTAGTTGAAAATAGGAAACAGTGTTCCTCAACGGTTTTTTTTTACACACAGAACAAAGAATAACATCTTTTACCTGGTCATAAACAATCCATGGATATGTTTGGCTCCAGTACGGGTTAAAACGCCTCTTATATTTCTTTATTGCAGCTTCTAATTCCATACCCTTCGTGATTGGAAGAGAAATACATGTTTCCCTTAGGAACGATAAAGATGCACCTGAATTCCCAATGTTGTCTATGTCCCATTACTGGCACACTCTTTAGCTAGTGAACTTTCCTCCTCTTCCTGAACCTTATTTTCACATCTGATTACAAATTTGTCCATTGTGTAAGAAATTAAATTATGACAAGAATAAGCATATTAGTACATTAGGTGCTATCAGCTTGCCTAGCCTAATAAAAATCTGTACCTTTCACTCCACAAACAGTGCCGGCGTACCACAGCGTGAGCGTCACTACAAAACTACCGCATCATACAGAGCACAGAAACACACTACAGCAGCTGTCTTTTCCGTCGACGTTCTTTTTTTTATGGTTGTGTTATATTTGTGAGTCCAGTAATGTCTATCGGTAACTACAAATCAGTGCGAGCGTGTAACATGTAAATACTGTATAACACTCCTTCGCTAATTGTTGAAGCAATAGGTCGTGTTGAATATCCGTGATAAAGAAATGTTGCATTCTGTTGCAAGCTTGGAAGGATACACTAGTACTCTGATTACTATGATGGTTGGCTAGCATATTTGATTACAATGCCACTGCTCGCAAACATATTATACACAAGATAAGTAGTAAGTAAGTAACCTGACAAAGAGCTGTAAATTTCCTGCATCAAAAGAATACCATCCCCAAAAATAATATTTAAAAAATTTGAATTAATAAGAATGTCTTATTAGTCAAAGAAACAACTGCATTTTGAAACATTCGTCGACAAATCAATGCATATGAAATTAATTAATTACATCATAATTTTGGGGGGGGGGGTCGAAACGGCACTTTGCCACTCCTGTGTGTAAATTTTGGGTGGGCAAAAGTAGCTTTGAACACCCCCCCCCCCCCCGAAGTCTGCGCCGTTGATCCCACTAGTTGTCAAGGGAAACTGACTGAGTGCAAAATTTATAAAAATAGCCAGCTGGCAAGTAATAATACAAAGAATATGGAGCTGATATGCCAGCCTCACCACCAGTACCACACAGGTCACACAAAATACTGGGATGAGGACCCTTCTCAGTCTATAGACCATGTCGAATGGAGTGATAAGTTCTAAAACAGCAAGATATTGAGCGCTTGTGAGATTATGACATATGGAGCAGCAATATAACACAAAGACGAGAAAATATGATTGACTGCAGAAAACCTGCAGGTCAATATCAACCCAGTAGACAATTTTGCAAAAAAGTAATACAGTTGGCTGATCAGATGAGACACAAGAATGCCTAAAAGTTTGTCATAACTTGGTACCTGCAAAATTCACATTGTATATTTGTTTGGTGACAGACTAGACAGCACAGCTCTGTACATACCCAAGCATAATTTGTGATTACAATGGCCACAACTCTTATTGTGATGCAATTTTCATACATGATCTCTTTCCACGAGATTGCAATTCTAATGTTGGGCATATAGTTACTGACCAAAAGCATTTTTCGAGGGAGATCCTAACACATGTGGCTAATGAGAAACATTAAACAAACCTACAGCCATTTGGAGTCTAGTCTGCTGCTAGAAAATAGAACTAATAATGCATGTTTCTAGCAATTATACATATCATGATACAGTAACAAAACCACATGGCACATTTGCAGAAAATCAGTTTCAGCTTATACTTGTAAATATCACAAATTTTCACATCATCTAGCGTATCACTGGAGGAGGGCTCAACTATAAAGAACTAACAAACTGCTAACAATTACAGTGATGTTGGATCATGCACATTTAAAAAAAATGTCTTTGGAGGTGGTGCACAGCTTAGTAACTTGGATCACAGAGGTGACATTTAATAAAAAAAATCTAAAATCTGAAAAGCTTCACAAACTATGTTACTCAGTGTTCAACTACTGCACTGTAGCTTATGCTGCTACATGAGGAAACTGCAAATGTCGAATAATGACAAATGTTATACATGGCAATGTGCCATCTGGCAAACTAATATTAGTTATGACTGTTATCAGTGCTTGTCTATATCACATATGAGAAGTGTGTAGGTTTTTGTGCATTTTGTATAGGTAGCAACTTTAGATGTAGCATTTTATTAAGCAAATTTTGATAGTATTTTTCACATTATGTACTATCATGATGCTGATATACAGTAGCCATATTTTCTATGAAGCTACAGTAAGACCTCAGTTTAAGCTCGGGTTACAG
Source organism: Medauroidea extradentata (assembly GCA_003012365.1). NCBI lineage: Eukaryota > Metazoa > Arthropoda > Insecta > Phasmatodea > Phasmatidae > Medauroidea > Medauroidea extradentata. The sequence continues at coordinate 53,676 of PNEQ01044112.1, forward strand.
TTCTGAAAATGGCAATGTAAAGAGTATCAACATAAACTGAGTAAGACTAAGCCACCCAAGGCCTACAGCCAAACACATTATCAGTCAGTCGGATGGCAGGGCGCAGAGACAGACATGCCACCGCGCAGTGCGAGTTTATCACAGAGAAACAATAAAATGAAGCATGGGAAACTGAAGTCCAACAACATACCAGCTCTTTAGCATAGTTATTTTAACCAGCAGCTTTAATACATTAAATAACAGGTATTTAACAAACAATACCCGCATTTGTCATTAAGATTTACATGTTTGATAAAATGTTTTTTTTCTTCCTTTTGTGAAAGAGACAGATATGTTGCCATAAAATTAAAAGATTTAATTTACATGAAACAAAAAGCTATGCATGATGCCAGTGGCGGCCGGTGCCTCCAGTTAGCAAAGCTATAATTAAATAACTTTCATAACTATTCAGCAGATATTAATTGGCAGAAAACTGCCCTTGAACGATAAAGACGGAAAACTATTATCGTTAAATCTCTTACAACTACACGTACACACTACACAGATTTTATAGTAGCTATGGTATTTAAACATGATGGAAGGCGCCAATGATGTGAGTATGTAGCCATGACATAATAGAAGCGTGGGGTACGCGAAATATCCCCAAAAAAAATCACCAACCTCGCGCAACTTCGTCCATCACTCCAGTAAGATTTCCACATGCGTAAATCAGGGGCGAACCCACTGGGATTCTAGAAGAATCGCCATGATGGAAAGCAAGCAACCTGATTGCTTGACAGTCACGACCTTTACCAATCAATTTTCTTGTACGAATAAAATAATTTCCTTTCTCCTAATGCTTGACATAAACGTAAAAAGTGTTTAACACCAGCGTAAATACCCTACACAGTGCAGTGTACACTCACCGTTTCCTAAGCTAAAAGCGTGCGACCTCCTGTTGTTGGTTGTCGTGACCCGCGTTTGGTTATAATAGGAGGTGTCGATGCTCTGTCTCTTACGTGATTAATGTTGGATGATTGGGTTCGTATTAAGTAATGTTGTAGTATGCCCGGCTAGCTCTAATTGAAATAAAATAACAAAGGAGTTTCTTTTTAAATCGGCCTAAGGGACTCACGCACTGCGGGTTGCGTCACGAGAGGTAGATACTTATAGTTTCTTTCGACGAAAAGAAT